>UPTC01000800.1:13527-26205 GCA_900537255.1 Acanthocheilonema viteae | reverse complement strand
CAAAGTTTGTTTTTTATGATTTACATATTTGGAAAAATCCTCCTCGGATAGCATTTCTTTTTATTTTATTTTGCAACCTTCACAGCTTTTTCCTCCATCTAACTAATAGATCGTTAAATATGCATCGAAGATCATACTTCGAATGCTGAAAGATGAAATAGGAAATTTTTCAGTTTGTTTTTCAACAATAATCGTTACTGTTATACTATTGCCAAATTTTTGTAAAGATTGATAAAGCAAAATTAAAGCTTATGGGGAATAACTCCCACTCTGCATTGAACAGTAGATATTATAATTCATATAACAATTTAAGGTGTTCAGAAAATTTTCTTGGGGAAGCTGCTGGAATTAAAATGGGGAAATGAACACAATATGGTGATGATGATGATGCCATTAGCGGGGCAGATGAGCAATTTGAAAAGCGACACACAAAATTGTAAAGCAGCGAAAAAGGAGAACGCACTATCCATCCTCGCTGCATTTTTCACATTCCTCTCTCGACTCCCGTCATCCCGAAAAGTTACCGAATTTGCGTTTTCTCTTTTCTTTTGGCTAATTTTCATTTTTGGACATGTTTACATGTCACTTTTTCATGTAATAAATTATTGAACTTATGAACATCGATTCCTAATCAAATATCCCTTTTTTGGTTTATTTCTTTCATTTCCTTTCCTTTCTTCACCACTTCATTTTTGTAAAAAACTTAAGAAAGTTGCATTCAGATATTTCTGAATGATCTTCACCTTAAAAAACTTTTTGGTTAAAAGTTATTTATAAATCTTCACAGATATTATTTATAAAGTTTTAAGTTTCATTTTCCTATTTGACTTTAGATTCAAATTTCTGTTTCTTCAAGGAGCGGAATTAATACCTTACTTTTAAATTATTATAAAAATTCTATTTTATTTCGACTATAAAATAAAATATTATTGATCTGTATCATTTTAGTGCTATTTTTAAAATTGGATAAATGAATGAAGATGAACAGTGTGTGTAATAATGAATTAATTGAATAGTCCACTTCCGAATAATATCATGCCGGAAATACGTGATCGTAGTATTGGAAATTGTCACTGCTTCCAAAATCATTTGTTTGTCTAATACGTCTGTATAAAGAAATAAAAGTGATGCAAGAGAGAAACGCCGAATGAAGAAATAATTGCAGTTTTGCCAGCTATGAATATATTTTTCATGATATTGAAAATTTAATAAAAAGTATGAATAATTTATATTATTATACCAACAAATCCGCTAGCAATTGCAATGACAGTTGCGCAAACACGGAATGTACTAAATATTTTTCAAAAAGACCACCTGGTTGGTCTTCTTTTTCTTTGACTTCCTTTCGGCTAATATTCATGAAATTAATATAATTAAATGTGTAAATCATTCATGCCGCTAATAAATAATGTTTTAGAAAAACATTCTTCAACATTATTAATTATTACATTCTTCAACATTATTATAACATTATTAATTATAAACTAATAAATAATGTTTTAGAAAAACATTCTTCAACATTATTATTACATTCTTCAACATTATTATAACATTATTAATTATAAACTAATAAATAATGTTTTAGAAAAACATTCTTCAACATTATTAATTAGCGATTAATAACTGTCTGAGGAATGCAGTGTAAAACACGTGTGGGAAAGTGGAATAGTTACATCATGATTAAGTTTTAAATTTTCAGTCAAACGGCAAGACATTATTTCAAGCTGGTTGGTTCATGTACAACTGGCTACATCGTAAAAAGAACTGTGTAACTATTAAATGAATCTAAAAATAATGCAGTCAGACAGATGAACATGGCATTGATGTATAAATTGAAGACGTTCGATTAGTGAAAAATATTCGGGAAATCCCGATTATTTATTTTTACATAGGTAATCATAAATTATCTGCAAAATCTGAGATATAGGTTAGTAATTATTGACAAAATGAATCATATTTCAGACTGAATGGGAAGTGGTCATAGCCGGACAGGCGACTTAAATGACAATGCGTCGCATTGTCTCTGGTGTCAGATTACGCAAAGTTCCAATGATTTCTATGAACCAACGACCATTACCGTCACCTATGACGAGGAGAAAAAGTATGAAATTAGTGTTAAATTACTTTAACTAATTTGGATTTTTATATTGGATATCGGGATATTTGGGAGTTAATTTATAAATGAAGCATTTTCAGAGCAGATTTCGATGTGTGTTTCAAAAATACTCGAAAAGTAAAATCAAAATGTAGAGAAATATCAAAAGAGTCTTTGGCATCAATGAATTTATTAAACGGTTCGATGATTTCAAATTTTGAACAGCAGCAGCGAAACGAAAAGTCAGTGAACTATATTATGGGGACTGATAATGCTGCTTCCGACAACTACTTATCATATTCACACTTTTCACACGATCCTCTTGCACAGGTTATATTAGGCATCACTTTTAATGTGGTTGGAATTTTAAAAAATTAGTGAAATAATTATGTCTATGTTAAGTTAAGGATCAATTTGAAATTTTCTTGTAAATTTATGATTTATTTCATCAGTGACTGCCATTCAGGAGATATAATTTTGATAATTACAACACATTTAGGTAGGTGATGTTTCAAGCAAAAATCAGAGTTTGAAAAAGAAGTACTTAGACAGTCAAATCCAAGTAAATCGTTGTTTCTCACTTCCATCATCATCCTTAACGTCTGAAACTCCATCAAATATCGACAGTGGCAGCAAAACAAAACCATGCCACGTTTTGCTAACTAAGCGGTTGAATAGGGATAAGCAATTATTTAGCTCCAGTGATGAGGAGAACTGCCAAATCATGAATCCAGTTCAAGTGAATATGATATGTGAATCTAAATATACCATCGCAGCGGATTCTGATTCATTGTTTCTTGATGGCAGCAATTATAAGAAGGTTATATCCTTACTACTCATTCCCGATAATTTATATTTCAAGGTAATCCATCGATTTAAGCGCTAAGAAATGGATTTACTTCAGTGATGATTTTCTTAACAGGCATTAAAAAATATTCGATCGCTTTCTAATTCTAAAGCAGAAACAAGGAGAATGAAGTCTAAAATTTTGATTCAAGTATCTCGCAGGATTAGAAATTACAAAAGCTGTCTTGTAGGATAATAATGAAAAGAGGAGAAAATAGGAGTGTCAAAAAATTTGTGTTATATTCTGTTTACGTGACTATTATATAAGTTTCATGAAATGAGGGTGACGACAAAATCTTAATTTTTATCTTAATTAAGATCACAATTCTTCTATCTTGTAATTCGATCTACTTTTTAATGAAATTAGAATCAGCTAAAAGTTTCACAACAAGGAAAAAAAGAAGGACGGAATATTGCAACTTGTGAGGGAAGCTCTAAATTGTGCTGTTTGTGCTGTTATCACATAAAGTTGTTTTGACAACAAATTAATTATTGACAGAAATTTTTCGATGGAATTAGAACCGGTTTAAATTTTTAAGGTAAGAAAAGACCAAGCCAACACCGACATTACAAATATTTGGTTATTTCTACCAATGATTGCATCACAAACTGGCACACTTTCAGTGCTCTTTCAAAATTTCATGGTATTCATCCATGATGTTAGACTATCACTATAAGAACATCTTTTCAGGTTTAATTCCAGTGCTAAAACATCAGTCTCTGATGGAATTTAACTCTTTTATCAATGAAGTAATTGATTATTGTAATCTATAAAATAAAGAGCTCATTTGTATTTTAGATCATAAAAAGAAGAAAAAGTGAGTGTAAAATAGCTGCAATCATCATGGAAACGAAAAGTACAATTGAGAAATTGGCTTTGGTAAGTTCATTTTATAAAAATTTATTAGTAATTTTTTTATGTTCTCACTAAATGCTTAACCTCCCCCTTTCCATACTGGCTTATATCACAATTCTAAACCACTATCTTTTACCATATAAGTAAGCAATTCATAGGCTTTTCTTCACACTTCATACTTAACTGAAAGAAATTGACAATGGTTCCGTTTTTCTTAGATGCAAATGCAGATAGTATGATAATATCAAATGAAAGAATTTGACTAGATATTTACAATAACATAGCAACGTGTTCTACAAAAGCACTTTGCAAATTGGCCATCGGTGATAAAAATCAAACAAGCGGATTTCTTTCAAAAAATATTGCTTTTGGTAATACGATATGTATATGTGTCATCGGTGATGAATGAGTTAATAAATAAATGCATAGCGCTTGTGATTTCCATTCTTCAATGATGAATTGCATAAAAGGAAGCAAAGAATTGAAGATTGCATTTCCACTCAATACATGTAGCAGTGTTGTTTGTTGAACATCATTAGATGACAATCATTACGAATGAAGAATTAAATAAAAACTAAAAAAAATAAATATACAAAAAAGACATTTTTTAAAAAATATTTCAAATATTCAATTCTACATGCGGACTAAAATGTCCATCAACTTTTTTCGCACCTTTGTCCACTTCTTTCAATCATAGTGATCATTACATCAGCGACCAGCTAATGGTCACTTATTCGCTTATTAGTTAATCTGTCATTCAATCAAAAAGCTGTACTTAGTTGGAGAAAATAGCGCAATGTTTGAAGAGAAGCGAAGATTAACAGGTTTTGTAGAACAATGCGATAGCAGAGAGATGTAGAGAGTAAGACGATGATTCATAATTGGTAGGAATTCAATTAGCGATTTCAGGGGAATTGAGTGGAGATGATTTAGAGGGATGAGATATTTGGACGAAGTTTGAGATGAAAATTCAATTTAGGGGACAGCAGATACGATGGCAATAACAGCCCTACCGTTGGATTGCTGGCTGAAGGAACGCCTGAAGAAATGGGTGCAGCTCTCCGGACACGAAGGTTGGATTGCCTCTTCTCTGCTCCTCCTTATACCGTTCTCATCTCGCATCCTAAGCGAGTACCGTACCACATTACAATATTTTTGCTCAGTTTCTTCAGTGTCTCTTTGTATTGTGCTGTTAGTCTCCTCATGTTCAGTTATCTCCTTGTTCATAATTATGTCATTCTGATTAGTGGAATATTTCTATTAAATTGACAGGAACAATAGTTCCTGCGACGAACAAAACGCTATGGAAAAAACAATCATGCGGAAGTTATAATGAAAGTAATGCATATCATGCGTTAATGAATGATCCCGCACTGCAAGATTTCGTGCCTCGATATTATAGAGAGGTCGAATATGAAAATGATCGTTAGTTCTTAGATGTTTATTTACATAATGCTGTGCATCCAAGTAGAAAGAAAATAGTTGATAAGTTGTATTATTCATTAAATTTCAAAGCTGATTCCTTTTTTAACTTTCTTTGGCGCAATATTTCATAAGGTAATTTCCATATTTCATAGATAGCTCTGAAATAAGCTTTTTTGAAGGAGATGTTTTACAGTGAGACAGTCGTACAATTGATTAATTCGCTCTTTCACAGCGCAATAATAAGTGTACTTGTGGAATGTCCATTGGTTTCCAATTTGTGATTTTTTTTTGTCCACTCTAAATATGATATTGCAGGTTTTATTGAAATCGAAGATCTCACCGCTCTGTTCGATGACCCGGCGGTAATGGATATTAAGATGGGAACCAGGTAAAATGTTGAGAGCGATTATGAATGCGTTTAAGTATTTTATTAACTTTTTTTCATGTTGCATTTCTGAAATTTTTTGAATCCTAAGCTTAAGTCTAAAGACATTTTCTTAACACGAGAAGTTAAACTCTTCCAGAACTTTTTTGGAGTCTGAAGTTAACAGTAAAATCGTACGAAACGATTTGTATGAAAAAATGGTTTCATTGGATCCTTACGAGCCTACAAAGGAGGAACATGCTGCTAAAGCTATAACGAAAACGCGTTATATGCAGTTTCGAGAAAAGGAAAGTTCCACTGCAACAATGGGTTACAGGATTGAGGCTGCTAAAGTTAGTTTGTGCTGAAGTGGTGAGGTGTTCCTTAAGTTTTCGGGAAATCTTTTTTTTTAAGTGATGTTTGGAACATTGTCTTAAATGGTATATCATTTTTCAGATGCCAGGTGGGATTTTGCAAAACAGCTTTAAGAAGGTAAAAACGCATGAAGATATCAGTGAGACATTATTGGAATTTTTTGGTCAGCACACATCGACAGCTGGCTTTCATATTTTACAACGCCTGAAAAGATTGCGAGAAGCTATTCAAAAATCACTATTTTTCCGAACTCATGAAGTAAGAAATTTTTAGTTTTATTATTTTATACTATGCATTTGAAAACATATTTTAATATAAGGAAGGAAAAATGGTCATCAATGCATTGATCCGAATATCTGAACTTTATTTGTGTCAGGTAATTTCTTTTTTGTGGAAACTGTATATTGCTATAGGTTATTGGCAGTTCATTGCTATTAATGTATGATGGAACATATTCTAACGTATGGATGATTGATTTTGCGAAATCGATTCCGGTGGAAATAGACTCAGTTAACCATAGACGAGAATGGGTTTTTGGTAATCATGAAGATGGATATTTTGTAGGACTTGACAATCTTATCGAGGTTTTGATTTAGAAGATCTTTAAATTTCAAATTTTATAAAGAGTGATACTTTTTATTAAGTAATAAGATCGTCTTAAATTTTATTTTGCTTTTATTTTTGTCACTTATAAATACTTTGCACAGCTATTATTATTTTCATCTTTATCAAATTAGTTGTCGATGCGGAATGTATTTCTGTTGCTACACAAATTATTGTATTTTTCAGATTATGGAAGAATTGGTTTTGTTATGACTTATTGAGTATTTTTGGAAGTCCAGGATTTTATTTGTTGTACTCTCACAAAGGTGCTTGATTTTTATAATGGAAATAAAAATACATCCAGTTTAAAATACATTTCGTACTCAACTTTTTTTAAAATGTTTCTTGGGATGCATGCAATCTGTAGAGAATGGAGTTTCCAAAAAAAAGAATAAGAATTTCTTGTTTTTATGATTTTTGTTGTCAACTATGGAGAAATTAGGCAATTCCTCTATTCTCTTGATGTTATGGAATTTTTCTCTCATACATCTGTAGAGAGTGGAGTGTCCAAAATTACTCTTAACATACTGTTTACCTCACTTTATTTGTTAGTTTATGATTTATTAGAAAATATTGCGGAATATTTTACTTTCCAATATTATATATTCTTTCCACTGACACCAACCACCGAATGTCTTAAAATAATCCTCACCTGTGTTTTACATATGACAGACACCCAGTATTGAATGTCCAACCGATATTTCATTGTTTTGTTGTCTGTGAATGATACACTAAACGAGCTATTAGCTACTAACAATTTATGAATTAATTGTCTGCCTAATGATTTCTCTTTTCTTCTTTGCTACTTTTGCATTATTAAATCCATTATCAAGACCTCTGTGATATGATTCACTTGCGTTTTTCATCTTCATTTTTTGTTGTGTGCAGCAAAGATCTCGAAAACTCACAGGAGCCTTTTTAATTTTGTGTGCAGTTTATTTTTCTCAGTACCTCAAATTATCATCAGAATTATATTACTGAGATGAACTGTCACCTTTAATCAGAAATTGAATTTTACTGGTTTGTAAGTTTTCTTTTTTCACCAATTTCATAACGTGTTTTGAGCCATTCTTATGTTTTCTGTCACTCTTGTTTCTAAAAAATATTTTTATATTTTTGATTTTCAGAAATTAATGGAATTTCAATTTGAAATTGTTGCTTATATATATTTTTTTAAAATCGAACTACTGATTGTCAAAGAGCGTCACAGTAATTTATATCTCAAATTGCTCAATATTAGGAGTTAATTTTTTGCAAGTATATTTTGTCCGTTTAGCAGGGCTTACTATTGTTTTGATATAAAACTTTTGTTTTTTCCTTAAATAATGTTATCTCTATATGGTTCCTCTCTATCAGCATGTATATTACTTTATCTTCAACAAATCCTGTATTAATATATAAAATTATAAAATTTATAGCAGAATTCTACATAAAAACGAACAACCGGTGTCTTTGTTTTAATTATGCTGTATCTTTGATTTTTGATACTATAAATGTACGATATTGTGTGTTGTGATATTCATCATCTATAAAATATGAAGTTTTATATAACATCAATCATCTTCAGGTAGCAGTGATGATTTTATTATTGTTTAAGAATTTGCTTGAAATTAATTTTGCAGAGGATTGTTTCAGCGGTTTTAAAGTAGTAGTTTGTATTATTAAGAATCACAATAGCAAAGACTAAAAAATTCAGAAAAGAGGAATATCATGTCTAAATTAAATCTATATAAGTAGAATACGACTGACATGGCATCATGTAATAACTAAGGGGTGAAGTAGACTGAAGTTACTGCTTTAAGAAGGAATTTCGCAAGTAGATTTTTATGGTTCCATGTTGTTGATGAACACTGTTTATACTTCGATTATTATTTGCTTTTCGTGATCACTGTCGAATAATCGAAATGAGGTCCACGATGTCAATTGATTGGCACATATAAACTAACGTCCACAGTCGTTTCTTTTATATGCAAATGTAACTGATCTCTATCTTGTGCAGTTAGCGTAGTTCGGCTAGGTGTTGTACTTTTTTTGATATCTTCGTTGCTTCTAACCAGATTAGTTATCAAACTGCATACTGATGTTTTTTTTTTAATTTCGTTCAATAATTTTACTGCAGTGAAATTTTGACATGAAATTCTGCTTTGATTTGATAAATAACTAAAACCGTTTTATATAAATTTCATCATAACAGCAAATTGCACTATGTAATTTTAGTCTTTAGTTTGAGGTGTTTAAAACGAATATATTACGCAACAAAACTACCATTTTTTTCCAATTTTTTTTCTCAGAATTCCAAAAATCCTTTATCCGACGGAAAGAGCAAGACACCTCTAACATCGATTCGCATGAAAGAAAAATTGGAATTTATGGGCAATTTATTCATTTTTTTATTTCAGTGCAATAATTTCTAATTTTTATTGATAGTATCTTATCAGAAGCAAAGGCGATGTGATTATATTTAATTTAAATTTAATATATCAAATATGCTTCACTCTTTGTTGTGGAAGAAATATTTCAATATTATTATATTCATATAATATTATATATGGTTAATGATATCCCTGGATTATTTTTATATGAAATTGCAACAAAAATAAATATAAAATTTAAAAATTCAAAAAATTCTTCCCGAAAATTTTCTATGTTTTGATTGAAAATCGAATTCATCTGATTCTGCAAAATAATGGTGTGAAGAGTACATCGATAATTCAAGACAATTTATCTGTTTATATTATAAATAATCTACTTCAAATGATATTGTTCCAAATTAACAATTATATGGACTACATAATAACAAGCACCGTGAAAGCGGCTCAATCCAAAACACAAAAAGAAAACTTTGAACTCGACAATACATTTGTTGAAAAGTTAGGATTATTTGTAATTACCAATATACTTTCCTCAGAGAGTTCGGCTTGAACTCTTGACGGGTTTAATTTTTAAAAAAAAACCATAAGCAAAGAAATGCGGCTGTTCTCCTTTGACAGTATTTATGCGACAATAGCTAAAATTATATGTGAAAGTAACGTATTTTTAAAATGTTGCAAATGACAATTTAATTGCAAACCCGAAAAAGGAGATTACATTTCATAAAACAATTAAATGACGATAATAGTAAACGGTGTCAATTCAAGCATCTGAAAATGTTATCACTCTATCAATGCAATATAGCAAAAACAGAAGAGATTTAAATTCTAAAAAAAATAGAAATTGAAGCAGAATTAGAAACTTTCTTCGATCAATTTACAATATTTCGTCATTAATGCTTTTTATTTGTCGGGAAAAATTTTTCTATTATTATTTCAAGTGAAAAGCCTAAATAGGTTGAAATGAATTAACAGAATAGTTTATCCGCCCGCTACAGTGTCGTAATTTGCGCGAAATAATCGCTTATGTAACTGAAATTTCCACACCGCACCAGACATTACTATCAGTACCATAAGTAAAATGAATACTGTTATCAGTGTTATATTCGAATCATCCGGAATCGCTGGTTCTGTTGGCTTCTCAAATATGAAATATGTTGTGGTTGTCTAAAAATATTCACCAGTTATTAAAAGGATATTAAGAGGAAAGGTTTGGAAAAAGAAAAGAAACAATTTAATAATGGAAATTCCTTTTTAGGATAATTTTTGGATTTATTTCGAATTGTTTTGTTTTATGGGATTAAAAATACAAACAAATGAAGTATTAAGCAACCAACAGATACATATCAGATCAGATCAGATCAATTCCCTTTGATTTTCTTTCATTTCAGCAGAGATCATGAAACCAACGTTATTAATTGAATGACGAATGAAAAATGAAAAAAAAAAGAATCAAACAATATATTTACCTCCTCCTTACTATTTTTAATCTTTCTTTCATTCTTTTCGCTATTCTCTTCCTCTCCTTCATCCTCCTCATCTTCCTCCTCTTCCTCTTCCTCCTCTTCCTCCTCCTCGTTTCCATTTTCTGCACTTCCTTTGCTTTTTTCTTTCTCCTTTTTACTATTCATCTTCCCTTCGTCCTCGTATTCCTCACTCTCAATTTCATCTTCCTCATCCTTCTTGTCTTCTTTTCCCCTTCCTCCCTTACGATCTTGACCTGAATAATTTCATTAGATCGAATATGCAAAATGTTTTTGTGAGATCAGCAATCCCAGATTTGAAATCGTATTTTGAAATATTTTTGCATAACTCATTACCTCAAATATTTCTCCAAAATGAAGAATTGACGTTTTTTCCATAGAAATTATACTTCACATTTTCTTCAGTCAGTTAGTAAGCAAAAGTGCAGAACTCCTTTACTAACTGTCCAGAAGTTATCAAATCCTCTGATAACGGGAAATTCTTGCTCTTATGCAGATAAGTCAAAAATTGAAGAACTTTGAATTAAATGGTTGAAACACTTACTCATACTATTTGCTAAGTTTTTTTTCTAGGTCTAATATGAATAACTAAACTTTTTTATAAGTATAATATTAAATTAAAACGTAGCAGGAGTAAGAAGAAAGTAATGTGTTGTTAGTGCTAGGAAAACTGCAAATCTTCCATTTAATTTAGCAAAATTTGATACTCTCTTTAATGGCAATTTATTCGTCGAAAAATATATTTAGTAACTAATGAATTGAGAAATTTGACTCGCATGGATGAATATATGTCCATATCAATTAATTTACTTTTTTATGGGTCTAATATTAAATTAGAATATAGCAGGAGTAAGAAGACAGTAATGTGTTGTTAGTGCTAGGGAAACTACAAATCTTCAATTTAATTTAGCAAATTTTTGGGAAAATCCGGCACATTTCTTCCGGTTCCTTCGATCTTATCAGTATAAAGTATAGATTACGATATTCAATGTAATCAATCAGGAAAAGTTGAAGATTTTGAATTTAGAAATTAAAATCGAATAACTTCGAATAACAGCGAAATTTCAACTACTAGCCTTTTCAGAAAGTTATGTTGCCTTTTTCAGCTGTACAGTGGTTGATATCTTAAAGGCCTAAAAATCCCTGTGGCAACTTCGAATTCTACAGTTAGAAGCTTTACTACTTGCTTTAATAAAGAATAAAAATTTAAGAATTCGTCCAAGTTTCTTCAACTTCTCTCTTTCCTCACTATTGATGGCCTTTTGTTCAAATCAAACAATTTGAAGTTGAAGTTCGAAAAAATTTTTCTATCAAAACAACAGTCATAAATTTTTTATATTAGTGATAAATTTAAATTTGAAATTGGAAAATGACATTGAAAGGATGAAAAGAACTGCATGCTATATTCGTAGCTAAAACAAATTTTTGAAATTGATGCAGAAGAATTTTCTGCTAGCTCTAAGATACCGATAAAATTTTATCGCATCAGCAATTTCAAAAGCTTTTTTAAATAAACTTCTCGATGTTGAATCCGTTAAAAATAGATTCTATTCACCTTAATTCCAAAAAGAGCAGAACAACGAGAGAAACACCATTTACCTTACCTTTTTGTTTCTTCCTCGATTCCTTCTCCTCTTCCTCCTTTTCCTCCTCTCTTTCTTCCTTTTCTCTCTCCTCATCTTCATAATCTATCTCTATTTTAGGCGGCTTTCTAAAATTATTGAAATTATTGATATCCGCTTCTATAATAATTGATTAATATATTTAAAAGAAAGAAAAAATGAAATTTGATACAAATTTACTTTATCGTTTTCCTATATTTTAACTCTTTGCTTTTCCCTTTTGGTAAAACGGTTTCTTGATTTGCTCGAGCTCTTCCTATTGCACGCCTGTCGTTGGTCTAAATTGTACTCATTGATAAGAAATGTTTTTAAGTAATAAAAACTTTTTAGTAACATACAAAAAGTAAATATAAGTAAGACTAACGATATAAGTATATAAGTAAGACTTGTATATAATTGTATATAATATAAAGTAAGACTATATATAATATAAAGTAAGGCTTGTATACAATATAAAGTAAGACTTGTATATAATATAAATATAAGTAAGACTTGTATATAATTTATTATCAAAATCATTCATCAGTGTAATATCCTACATTTCCTTGAATATTAATTCCAGACTCTCTCTTTCCCTCTCTTTCCTTCTCTCCCTCTCTCCTTCTCTCCCTCTTTCTTTCTCTCCCTCTTTCTTTCTCT
>UPTC01000800.1:0-13289 GCA_900537255.1 Acanthocheilonema viteae | reverse complement strand
TCTCTCCCTCTTTCTTTCTCTCCCTCTTTCTTTCTCTTCCTCTTTCTTTCTCTTCCTCCCTCTCTCCCTATTAAATATAAATTATATACAAAAGATAAGTTACCTGAAAACACGATTCAACTTCCACTTTTTCAGATTCAAATCGTGCGCAGCCAGTTGGTTGCAATTCTTCGGCAAGTTCAGCTCCGTCTAGAAATGATGCACAACCCATTGTTTTATATTCTGTCATATGTCCAAGCTTACTTTTGATGGAAGCTTTGAAACAGAATTCACCGGTGCAGGTTGTATTTCGTGATGACACCTACAAAACTATCTTAATCAAATTAGAATGAGCAGGAGTAAAAAGAAAGTAATGTATTGTTAGTGATAACTGCTTGACTAATGCCATAGTACAGCCATATCTCAAAAAATTTTTCAAAAAAGTTGAGAAGAATTTGAATTAACGAATTTTATGTTGGATAGGAGAAATACTATTTTACTTACCATTTCATCTTTCAAGTAAGGAATAAATTTGAATTATTTGCAAACTTCTACCTTAGTTCCCATTGCTTCTAATGTAACAAATGTCTGACATTTCATTTTTTCCGGTTGCGTAATTTCCGGTTTCTCACTGTTACAGTAATCAGTCATGCATACACACGATTCTGTTGCAAGTAATTCATGTGGATCCTTGGAAACAGTATGATGCATGGCACCGGTAATAGGTGGAATCATGCAAGAATCAGATGACCTCCTCTCGATTAACGGTACTGAGGCATTCACACATCCCTAAATAAACCTTTTACTATTTCGCTAACTTCACATTTCACATAACAGAATACTCTAATGATTGTCATTCTTCGAAATTCAGTCTAACTAATACAATTTTCCTATCACACCGTGTAAGAATTTAAACATTCCGATATATAATGTTCGCTACCGAGAACTTCCAATGATATGATTTTAATGTTCCTTCGGACATTAAAATTATAAGAATAAAAGAAAATGATTAACTTTTCTTAAAACCATTAATTCAAAATGTCACATCAAACAAATTAGCTATTGCAGTTCATTTCTCATATTTTCGAATAAATCAGCAATATTACAATATTTTTCAACATGTATTAAAAATTTAGACAAAAAAGAAATTTAGCTTGTCTTTTGTATTTTTATTTTCAATTTTAAATGTTATCTGCTTTTAGAGATCCTAGAATAGTAAAAGAAGGAAAATGACCTGCTCAGATTTTTTAGTGCGATGATTGATAACGTAGGAACACATTTCACCTATGCAAGTTTTACTCTCACAATGAGCCCCTTTACACACGCACGTGATAAGTGGTACCGTTGAAGTTTCTAATCGTCGGATCGCTTTGTCATTATTGCAGTAGTCTCGATCACAAAAACAAGTAAAAGGTTCCTGCAAGGTATTTGATAATAACTCATATTCTTCAAATCCTTACTGATCTATCATATTTTTTTTATTTTTATTACTTTAAATTTGTCAAAATGTGAAGTTCGCAGAGTAATATGTATTGAATTTCTAACTATACCAAGAATTATTAAATGGCAAATTACAGGTTCTCAAAAATGAACTACCCTATAAAAAATCCTCAATAAAATTGCCGAATCTTTTCTGAATGGTATGCAATAAAATAATATTTTCATAATCTCATTTTATACATCAATATTAATCCTTTGGGTGATATTAGAATGTAAAATGCGATTTATTATTATAAACCACATTATTCGTCATCTAATTCTGCCTTACTGCAAAATTCTTCACATTTGTCTTATTGCGAGATTGTTATAAAAAGAAGCAAAATGGAAAGGTTATTTTAATGCTTCAGATAGAAGTACGAAATTGAATGCTTTAAATTCCTAATACAAATAAATGAATAAAGAATTTTTAAAATTAATATTTTTTGTCTGCCATTTTCATCACCATCTTCTGCATTTTCTATCATGAAAGGATGATTTCATGATGTGTAATTTGCTGGACAAATATTGCGTTAATTTAAAATATGATTCAATGATGTTATCAGATTGAAAAAAATCTATTATCGGTGTTTTGGTTTTGTTATTTCAAACTGTAAATTCACTCATTTAAGTTATATATATAATTAAGCAAAAAAAACAGAACCTTGCCATCTTTATCAGCAGTTTCGCAATGATTTCTGATATCTTTTTCCAGCATTCGTCCACTCAGACAACCTTTAACAGTACGTGGTTCTCCCCATTCAACAGTTCCCCATCGTGGCGCATATGTCCCAAGAATACAATAATCACCTTCACAGAATGTTCCCATGCAATCCTTACCAACACAATCCAAACATTTCACCGCAGTACAAAACGGTAAGAAGCACACAGTTAGCAGTACTTTTATCCACTGGCTATTGGTCACTTCTTTTGTTGTTGATGAAAATGAAATAAATAGATGTTGCATCATTTTCAACTGCCTGATGAAGTATGCAAAATAAGTGGATCAATAAATGAAATAAGCGAAGATTTTTATGCTAATATATGTTGTTGACTCTGAAAGTCATGAAAATTGGCTTGAACGCACGATAGATAAATAATAAATGATAACTTGGCCTAAAATATAATCAATTTCATCATTTCTTCCGTTTTCTACTCTTTCAATTCTAAATTAAAAAACTATGCAAGAAAAACCAAATCATTAATTAAACTAACTGTAAGATAAAATTCGATGAAGCAAAAAATTGAGGTAGAATGAAATTAATAGAAGATATGTGAAAAATCTTAATAATGATAAGTGATTAATTGGTTTTTTTCTTCATAAGCTGCTACTCAATCGGCTTCTCATTTTGATTTGAGGAAGCAATTCAACAAAATTTAAATGAATGAATTCATCAATTTTTTTAGGGGAACAAAAATGATAAAACAGAAATAAGGGAGAGAAAGCATATAATATATTTGTGGAAAACGATTGAAGTAGAAATATTACTACTTGGAAGAGTAAACTTTCTTCAGACGCAACTATGCGAGAATGATTCTTAATGCTTATTGATGATCAAAAGCTTCTGATGGAACAAGCATTCTTATATATCATTTATAGAAAATTGATACCATAAGAAGATCGATAGACTAACAAGCAATATACTATTTTCCAAGCAAGAGATTATATCGATAATTTTTTAGGGAAAACAGCAGGCGTCGCATTGTTGTCGTCATAATATTGGCTGTGAAATCTTTTTTTCCATGCCCATCCTAAAGAGAGCCTTATGAATGGAAACGGAAAAGATTATGCTAAAATGATCATTTTAAAGGTACAACACATTAATATAGAAAGAAAAGTTGAGGAGATATAGAAAGTAGAAATAATATTTATGGACATTCTCTCTTTCTACCTCTCTCTCTTTCTCTCTTAAAAGCAAAATCACTTTGACCCAAACGATGAATGCATAAACAAGATGAAAATGCTTTTATAAGATTGAGTTATTCAGAGTTGGATGCAACTTTGGAAAAGAGTGTGGAACAAGGGAGGTGCTGCAAAAAGAAAATCCGATTTTTTTGACTGGCTCTTTTCCGTCTCTGAATCTTTCTTTCTATAGCCTAAACGGAGCCTTAGAATAAAATAAGCCTTAAAAATAGAATGCATGTAGTAGATGAGAGAGTTTACATAATGGCCTGAAGGCACTAATAGTGAGACCTTATGCAGATGTATGGAACCATAGACATAACCATATCGCTTTCTCAGACAGCAAAATCAATCACAGGTGGCCTGATTCATTTGGAAATTCTATCTGAAAAACTCGAAAGAATGATTAAATTCAACGTTCATGCTTTAAAAAAATCCAACAATCTTCAAACAAATATATTCGACCAAAAGAGTCTAACTTCAAATTTATCACCTTGTTTCATTTTTCATTTCATCAATGCCAACTAGCCATTGATAAGAAGCAAAAGAAAAATTTATTGAAAATTTCATTTCACATTTCCATTTCTTGTTGTTTCAGTCTTAAAATTCTAATTAAAATATTATTTTTTCTTTTCTTTGGGAGGAAGGGGATGATTAATGCAAAAATGTTACCTCCCAAATGAGGTACAGAGAAGCTGTTAGCAATGATGTCATCAACATAAATATACATCGTTTAAATACAGTAAATAAGAAAACATAAAAACATGAAGATTTTCATCAAAAGAGAAAGAAGACCAGATATAAGAATGCAATAAAGGGGCCTAGGCTAGAGTTACTTCTAGCTAGAGAAATGGAAATGTTTAAGCTAGAAAGGAATACAGTTAGCTTTGCAACTTTCATACTTTTTCAAGCAAATCAAAAATTTAAAAATTATCGTAACAGTTGCCTTAATGAATAGTAATTACAAAAAATGTGAGTAGAATATGCAGTACTCTACGTCTATTAATTATAAGCCAAGGATTGCTAGCTGATTTTTTTTTTAAATATTAGACAATGTTCAGGTTAGCCCTAAGCATGAAGATACTATAGAACATTGAACTGATTGATGAGAGTTTGGGGAGGAAGTTAACATAACATGTTAATATGACGTAAAACACGTGGAAATTTACCTCTATCTTCCTCAAGAAATAGAGTGAACCAAAGTTTAACTTTTAAACATCACGGAAGATACGTGTGGGATGAATGAAATGCTGCAAAAGCTAAATATAGGAACCAGGGAGGATGATCTGAAAATCGAAATAACAAGGTTTAAAGTGAAATATAATACACATTGCAAGTATGTTTAGAAATTAATGTATAATCGTAAACGCTAGGAGAGAAAAATAGTTAAGAGTTGTTAATGTTCTAAGAGGTATCTATCATTCTTTCACGTACCGATACGTGAAATGTTGATTCATAATTGCTTAGATAATGTAGAGAAAATTTGCTAAAATGAAGGATATCATTTTACAAAACTTAAATTTCTACCAAATGAGCAGCTTAGTCGTGAAAGAAAAAAGAATTAATTGACTGAGAAACTTGTCCATGTATATAATTTATCATACACTATCAATTTCAGTCAAACATTTGCAAAACGATAAAGAACATTTATTGAAGTAGGAAATTGAATCAACAAATTTGATATTATCATTTCGATATTTTACTCGCTTTGTCAGTTACAAACATTCAACATTTACTAATTGGAAATTAAATTTTCAATGATTTTTTTTCCCATGCTAATTTCACTTATTGGATGACATACTTTCAAATATTGATACTTCTTTTTTTCTGCCAACAAACTGTTCCAACTTTTTCCTCTAACAGTCACTTCATAGCTTCATAGTTTTTACGAAAAAGAATAGAAATTTTTGACGAACATTGCTTATTCTCGCAATGAAATCAGCATCGTATTCCTTATAATTTGATTTTTTATATTGGTTGCAAAACAAAATCTCATTTTCATAAATTCATTACAAAAATATAGTTTGATTTTTATAAATCCTTCATAGAAGTAATAAATAAAAAATTGATAAATGAGAAGTAAGGGACGATACTAATAATGTTTCTTTCATTGTTGACAGCCAAATTCATTCAGATAAATGGATGAAACTTGTACAGATTTCATCATATAAACTAAAAATATTGCCATTTTGAAAATATTGTCAGAGTATGGTAAGAAATACGGAAATGAAGCAAAGATGAGAGGTTAGTAGGTACTTGAATGACCAATTTCATTGGAAATGGAAAGAAGACAGATGTCACTAATGTCATGAACAATTCCTCTTAATCTCGATCTCTAAGAAGAGTAATCTGAATTCATTAAGAAATTATCCTTCTGTCAACCCAAACAGCCCATCGTTTTTCCGCCGTCATTACAGAATCGTTGGATTTTCATAATGTTAATGTGGTTTAAATTTCACTGAATCATGGTTTAATGCTTTAGATTTAGCTTTAGGGTCACCTACAATCCGTGAAGTGCTTAGGTGTAGGGGCGTTCAGTATTTCCTCATCCGCGTTCATTATTTGTAGTTACCGGTTTTGCTGTTCAAAATTTTAATTGGAGAATTGAGCCACTCTAATATTCAATTTGCATTAAAGCATCTAATTCATTCGATGTGTCATTCAAGCATTGATGGTGTAATGGCGAAAAGGACTAACAGATTTCTGCAGCTGTTCTTTCTTTTATTATGTTTATTAACTATGTTGGCAATTTTAATATATCATTTAATTCTTTAATGTGCTACTCACTACTTTCATCAAAGTTTCAGTCCTTTTTTAATATTTATAAAAAATTCTCATTTTGGCTTCTACGTTTACAAGTTACAATTAGTTGCGAGTGGTTTTTGGCGATTTATAGCCTTCTTAATATGGGATGATATTTAGCGATTCAAGTCAGCAAAAAACCGAGAAGAAAGCACTGTCCAGCAATACATTAGTGTAGTCGTACTTTCTAAAATCTGAATCATACTGGATGACTAAAGCTGACAAGCTTTAATTCTCGAACTACCTGTCCTCTCTGTCTTGATGTGATGAGATTCTCAAGAGTGCAATATTATTGCTCCAGCATTCAAGTATGAGAATTTTTGGAAGCTGATTTACAGTTTATAGGAGACTTTGTTTGAATAATTATCTAGAAGTTTTCTCTAATTACTCTGCCATTAACCTGTCTGTTAAAATAAACAGTATGTCGTAATATTGCTGTTTAATAAAAGAAATCCATACTATCTTTCCCATCTTCTTTGTTGTTTATCATTGATCTTTTGCTTCATTCACATTCAGATACATTTTTTTTAAATGAGATACGTGTTTCGCCCATTTTAGGCATACTTACTGGCAGATTAGTTGATTAAAATTTTTGTAATATGGTGACTTATATGGCACTTTGATATCGTCAGTACAACTGATGTAAGACATTATTAATTAATGGAATATTTAAAGTTACACGAATAAATTTACAAATCATATTTAGATCCGTAATGAAATTTATTAATTACGGAGAGGGAGAGTATATAATGACATATGGTTTTTCTATTTCTGAATGAAAAATAATTTAATTTTAGTTGAAGGCACAATTTTTTCGTATCAAATAAACATTAAACTATTAGGAAGGAAATTTCATTATAACGTCAATTCATTGGGATTCTATTCGTCAATGATTTGCTAGTGAGGGCAGTCCTTTTAGCATAACTGAATGATTAGTAGTGTGAAACAAATTCGAAATAAAGTATTGCAGTAACTTATTTTAGTTGCCTAGTGACTTCAGGCTCGTTCTCTTATCATCATTTCAACCATGCGATGTTCGCCACTTATTGCACTCAAACACTTACTGCTCTAGGTAAGTAGTTCGTTTTTTTTGTTCATATTTCGAATGTTTATTTTTGTCATTGTTTTGTCTACACACATATAAGATTTCTTAACGTTCTTCAAATAACATTAGTCGAAATGTAAAGGTTTTTGAATGTTGAACGTCTAAAAAGGATTGTTTTTCATTCCAAATCAGGTTTGTTTTCTTAAACATTGTTTTAATGCTCTCTGCTCATAGTAACTTTCATCCATTATATTACAGCAATTTTCATCTACCAGACTCATAGGTGTTTTTTATTTCTCAAAAATTTCGATTTAAGGTTCAATTCTTCAATTTTATGCAATTATTTGGTCTTCTAGTTCATTCACTTCTATGCGTTGTCTAATTACTTCTTGTTAGTGTGTATGTATGTGTTTTTTTTTAATTGTTCCTTTTTTTTCTAAAGTTATTTAAACTTTTTCGTCACTTTTGTCTGAAGCATGGTTTCAAATGGAAAATATGGTGTGAAAGTTTCATGACTGTTACATTTTCTGTTAGAGATCTAAAAGAGATTGTTATTATTTGTCTTTTCCGTTTTTCTTTTTTTTTTCTCATTGAAACTTGATTTATTATGAAAGGATGAACTTCCATATTAGGACTTATTTCACGTGAACGCTATCGCTGGTTTCTATAGTAACAGTGATGATGTGATAAAAGAGACTCGTTAAACTCTTTATGCCTTTAAACAAATGGATTGTGCAGAGAGTTTTACGCAAAGAAATAAGTAATTGCGCTTCTGGAATGATGGAATAAATGTAATTAAGGCTGTGGCAGTATTTAATGGAACCATTTATTTGCTTTACGACAGAATAATGGTGTTTATTTCGCTCTATATATGCTTGCTTTGTGCGAAGACAACATTACAGGAGTTTGGAACACCTGTTGATACTTGTCTATCTGCAAATGGTAACCCCTTTCTTGGATAGTAAAAGCAGATAGGTGGAAGTTCTGGTCAGTACTTCCCTACTTCTTTCAATATTCAAAATTGAATGTACACGTCTTATGTTTGAAAGAGTATAATTGAAGTTGTATTGTAAAATGTATTTAATGAAAAAAGCAATATATAATTCTTCAATTACTTCTCTCTGCTCAACCGCACTATACTTTTTGTATATCTCAGTGGTATATATGTGTTTTGGGGATGGGGCTACTAACCTGTATGATAGTTGTCAGTCAAATTTAGTTCCTTTTTGAAAACAGTCAGGGGTTTTCTGTATTATTCATCAAACTATTTTATGTAATTAAGAATCCCGTAATTATTAAAAGTCGGTCATTGAATCTGAGACAGATATCGAACGTTAACAGTGATCTTGAGAGAACTTTTCAATTGTAGGAGCTTCTTATGTTTATTATTCTAAATTATTCTAACACTTTTAACTTTACGTCGCACTATTTTAAAACAAAGTATGGTTTAGTCACTGGAAAAATGTTAGCGTATCGGATTGATTGCGTAATCAAGGTGAGGTGTAGTTTCAAAGGAAAAGAACGGAATACTTTAAATTATGTTTGTTTTCAGAGAGCAACGAAAAGGAAAACGATTGTGAAATGTCAAATACAAAGGAACGAACATTTATATGTATCAAACCAGATGCCGTACAACGTGGCTTGATCGGGAACATTATTGAGCGATTTGAACAACGAGGATACAAATTGGTTGCTATGAAAATGATGAAAGCTTCAAAATCACATTTAGAAGTAAGTCCACCTACGATATGTTTCCCTCTTTCCATCCCATTTCAAAACCCTCGGTTGCATATGGCAAAATGAAATTTTCTGTAAGCATGAAAATGAAAAGAAAATTTTATCAGTGGAAGTCATCATTTCAGATACATTATCAAGAATTGCAAGGAAAACCATTTTTCAAGAGTTTAGTGGATTACATGTCATCCGGACCTGTAGTTGCCATGGTATGGGAAGGCCTTGATGTGGTTAAACAGGGACGGCAAATGCTTGGCGCCACAAATCCTCTAAATTCGATGCCAGGTTAGCATTATTTTCGTATTAATTTTCATTATGCTGTACGCTTAATGGTTAATCCTATGAGGAATCAGTGAAATGGAAAAACTTTCTAATTGTTAAAAAATACAGCGTAGTGAGATGAGGGATAACTCGTCAAATTGTATCATTTTGTTATATTAAACGGTTATGTTTTTATTCCAGGTACGATCCGTGGTGATTTTTCAATACAAACAGGACGAAATATAGTACATGGTTCAGATTCATTATCTTCAGCAGAACGTGAAATTGCTCATTGGTTTAAACCAGATGAACTCTGTGAATGGAATTCAGCAACAGCAACTTGGGTGTACGAATAGAAATGATAATAAAATAAGACAAAGTAGTTTTAGAGATTAATATTGTGTAAACATAATTTTATGCCGTGCAAGTTTTCAACAATATAAAAGCGTAAATGGAATTGAATTCCTCGCGTCAAGTTCACATTTGAAACGAAAGATGCTTCGGATTTTGTACCTTTGACTTAATTATTTAGGAAGGAATAGAGGATCAATATAAGCTGCTTTCAAGATTTTAACCGACTATTACAATTAAAAAACACCATACTTTAGTATTTCACTTATCACGTATAAAATCTATCAATATTCAGAAGGAACAATGTTATCAGTATCACGAATAATGTGATCCATAAGCACTTCCCCCCAAAGACAGTTTCTGTCTAATGGACGACCATCTTCATCTTCAAAATATTCCACATCCAGAATACGATGACATCGAGCGCATTTAAAGCAATTAAGATGATATAAGCGACTACCTGCAGTGCCTAATTGAAATTTAGAAGGGAAGTAGATCTGTTAAGTCTAAGAAGTCCGAATGGGGTCTGCCCAAGGTTAACGTTGGGAGTTAAGATTTTCCTTTGAGAGCTGGTTTTTAGGAGTAAATAGTTAATCTTCGTAAGTGATGGAATATGCAAAGAATCATATCGTACAAGTTTGATTACATGAAAGCGATGCGATCAGACATTATGCAGGTGAGGTAACTGAAAAACGTCCAATTATGGCTGTTAGACCATTGAGTACTATGTCCTCAAGGTTATTAGACCATAGAAACGTGGTAGAAGTACGAACAGAAAGAACGAACCATTTATGACATATTCGTTGACAACAGACTTTTTGCACCTGTAACATTTGGGGCTGAGTTTGTCAAAGCAACGAGTACAAGCAACTTTAGTGCCATCAACGATGAAGCTTTCTTCAATGTCACATATCCGCATGTTGCAATAGTTACAGCATAAATGATTTAAGTGATACAACTGTGCGCAAATCAAAATAGCTTCCTCGTTCACAAATGGTTCAGCGCATTTCGCACAGCGACCTCTTTGAAGCATTTCAAAGTTCATAATTAGAACAAATGTTTCTAATGCCATGAATAATCGATGGAGCCAAGAAAAAGAAATCTAACATCCTGTTCTCTGGGCCACTCAATCCATCTTCCCGTTCCGTTCCGTTCTGGGTTATCACTCATCTCGTCTGGTTCATTGATTTGCACATCGACCAATCTGATTGTGCTGTTCCACTGTGTTTAGATGGCAGATTGGAGCGAGGGAGAGTTGGGAGTTGTGGGCATTGTTGTGATATGATATAATGTTTAGATATGAATGTGATGAAGAGATCGGATGATAAGATGGTTGATATTGCATGATGGGTGATGAGAGTGATTCGAGTGAAGATTGCTTTGTGGTATCCACGCAACATAATTTCAACCCTAAACCACATATTGTTACAGTTGTTAAATCTGATACTGGTAATAATGATTTATTTATTGATTTATATTCTAAGATATAGCTTATTTTACTTCCAGTTCATTTTTGTTTACATCATAACTGCAACTGCTTAATTTTTTCTATAAAATTAGCAGAACGAACGACTTCCACTTTATTCTTTGTACAGGTTTCGGTTTCAATGTCAAGGGACAAGTGAGTGAAGGGGGTCAGTTACGAAGTATCAATGGTGAATTGTATGCTCCTCTACAACACGTAAGCGCAGTACTTCGTGGAGGTGCAGCTGCGAAAGCTGGATTATTGAAGGGAGATCGTATTTTGCAAGTGTAATTTATTTCAATAACTTGACGCATTTCGTACAATTATTGGAACCAGTGTCTTTCATATTTTATTAAAGTAGCTTGCAACCACTTCAGTGCTATTAATACCGTGCTACAGTTCATATTAAATCTTGCAGGAGAGTACTATATCTTGCAGAAATGGTGTTGACGTAGAAGGAGCAACACACAAACAAGTTGTGGAACTCATAAAAGATGGTGGTGACAAGTTATCACTAGTTGTAATTTCTGTGGA
Source organism: Acanthocheilonema viteae (assembly GCA_900537255.1). Taxonomy (NCBI): domain Eukaryota; kingdom Metazoa; phylum Nematoda; class Chromadorea; order Rhabditida; family Onchocercidae; genus Acanthocheilonema; species Acanthocheilonema viteae. The sequence continues at coordinate 1,739 of UPTC01000800.1, read as the reverse complement.
TGCTGTTGATGCGGAGCGTTTTGAAAATGGTCTCACTGAAGAAAGTTGTGCTTCGTGCAGGTAATCCTTGAAAAGATATTTTTGGAAATATGAGAATAGCCATGTTTTTTTGTAAAACAAAAAAGTTATTTTTGATTGGATATGTTTTTTCATTACAGATATGATTATTCCGAGAAGCGATCATTGCCTATAACTATTCCAAGTCATCAGACAGTAACGGCAAATGGCGAACGCTTTATTGCTTACAATGTGCATATGGCTGGTCGACATCTTGGATCACGACGTTACAATGAATTCGTTCAATTGCATAATTTACTCAAGCATGAATTTATTGATTTTGATTTTCCAAAATTGCCTAGTAAATGGCCGTTTTCATTATCCGAACAACAGTTGGATACTCGCCGGCGAGGACTGGAATCGTACTTGGAAAAAATTTGCGCTGTTAGAGTTATAGCCGATTCGGATATTATGCAAGTAAATATTTGCTTTGTCAAACCTGAAACGTAATCTAGTAAACTAAGTTATGCTCACTTCGTGATATTTCTCTGATAAAAAAGAATTGAGAAAGTACTCGGTAAGCACGACCTCGAAGTTAGAAGTGCTCTTAATTGAAATAATGCGTATCAGTTGAACTCAATGTAATGTTGTTGAATTATGAGTAGTTTATGTTTAATTTACCTATGTTTTAGGAATTTTTGATGGAAGACTCGTTGTCAGAGTGTGCAATTGCAGATGTGCATATTCGTATATTACTGCCAGATGGGAATTCTCTTTTGTTAAATATTAAGCGTCATTGTACAGCAGTAGAATTATATATGGTAATTTTTTATTCTTTCTTACCTGTTGTTCCATTATATTTTTCATTGATTCTTTGATGAAGGGCAATGTAGTTTCGAGTATTCATATTGAAATCATACTTTACATTTTATTCTGCCGTTAGCGACCGTTCTGTTGGTTATATGCACTGTATATATTTCTTCATATACACAGTCGTGTCTATAAATTACAGAGTCAGTACTCTGATAAAGCAGTTTGGTTCGATGAATTTAACTTGGCGGATACGTTTACAATAAAATTTTTACATGGGAAAGTTGTTTATATCTTTTTTATAGGCGACCCAGAGGCGTTTAAATATGTCTCGAGAAGCAAGTAGATATTGCGCATTATTTGAAATGACTGAATGCGGATTCGGTATTCTATTTTGTTGTCGTTGTCTTAGGTGTAAACGAAATTTTTATTGAATAAACTTAATTTTATGCTATTTTTTTGGATGCTTTCTAAGTGAACTTTAAAAAGAAAAAAATTTTTATAGAAGTTTTGTGTGTTTCCAAGTTGCAAATTAAGATGCTAATCTCTTTTAGGAACTGATTTTTTATTATAGAACGGAAGTTAGCAGATGATGAGTATCCACATGCTCTTTATATACAAAATTATTCATCTGCAGCATCATCTTGCATTCTGCTTCGAAAATGGATTTTTGATATCGATAGGGAAATTGAACTTTGTGGACGGTATTTTTTTATATCTTGATTTAGAGAAGTAATTAATATATGATAAATGAACTCAGAATAATTGTGTAGTTCCTACAAATGCATCTGAATGACATCAGTAATTCACATAAAAAATCTCTGTTGATCGGAGTTTTAATTCATATTAGCAGGTCTTAACAAATCTTTATCGGCACTTTAAACTTTTAAATTAGTGTATGTTGAAAAATCATTCTCTTCAAATCATTGATT
>UPTC01000798.1:0-17943 GCA_900537255.1 Acanthocheilonema viteae | reverse complement strand
AAAAAAAAAAAAAAAAATTGATGTCTGACATCGCGGAAATCCATAAATAACGATATTTGTACCATTATTGAAAGTGATTGTTAGTAACAACATTATTGGTCCCAGTGATTTGAAGCGTATGAAATATATGGAAATGTAAAAGGTGGACGACGCAGGCAGAAAAATTTCGTGACCGATTAAGGAACTTGATATTCAGTGCTGTCACTATACAACGTATTCATTCATCCAGAGCAATACTTATAGGATAGCTAACTGGTTATTAAACGACACAATAACTAGTTATCACCATTTTGATTATTATGTCTAGAAAATTCTCAGGAATTCAAATCCTGATGTTAAATGATCTGCTGTGTTGATGATACTGAAAAAAGAAGTTGCCGCGAAGCATTATTCCAAACATTTCTGTCAATAAATATGATCTTTTCATGCTAGAGAAAAGATACGTTTCTAAAATTTTATAACGATTGAGAACTTCTAGGAATATTGCTATTAGCGGTGGTCCACTCTGAACAAAATAAATCTAATTGAAAATTAAATCACTAATTTTCTCAGTACTGATGAATATCATAGAATTCGGAGGATCGAGGTGAAGATTCATCTTCTCAGAGATTTGTTATTCTATGAATCCGGTGGAGAAGTTTTGAAAATTTTAAGAATAAATTTTCCAGTAAAAGACAAGAAACTGACGAACTGAAACAGAAAAGAAAATATATGCATATAAAAGAACTATAATTTTGCAAAAAAGATGGAATTTTCAATATGAACAATGTTCAAAAGCACAAATTCATATACAGATTGCGACAACAAAATTCTACGAATTCTATGGAAGTTAAAAAGTATTGAAAATGAATCATCAAATAGCGAAGGTGAAGCCACGTGGGATCAAATTGTTATTTAGTGAAAGATGATTAATTTTTAGTCTTCCCGGATTTTTATATGTTTCGGTTTCCAACGATATTTTTTATGATGCTTCCCTTTTTTTTTAAATATTTAATTTTGACTTTTTATTTGCTTACAAGTATTCTCTTGTCTGATTGTCTTCATCTTAAAAATAGCAAGCGATTAATTAAAGAAGTCTCGTCAAAAAGCAAGTCATGCAACTCTTGTTTTTTTTAAAATTTCATTGAAATCTACTTAGATAAGAAAACGGAAATATTTAGTCTAATTTTAACAAGTTTCATTTTACAGAGAATATCAATCCCCGATCAACTGAAGGTGCTGGTGGCAAATTCAACTTTTTCGGCACTTTAAAAGGTATAGCTTCAAATTTTAGGAAAAATAAATTTCATGTGGAAAAAAAACTAAATTGAGTTGAGTTTTGTGAACTTCTAAATGAGATCTTTCATCTTGTTTCTTCACACTTAAAATCGTCCACTTCTGGATTCTTTTTATACGTTTCTTGGAAAAGTTCCTTACAGGTACTAGTTACTAGTTAGCAAAATTTCCAGCGAATAATCATTCGTAAATATATGATTTTGTTTAATGGATTTGCAGCGGAAACGCAAATGAATCTTTGTTCTCCTCTTCCTGTGACCCTATTCGAAAACATATCGAACAAAAAATTACGAACTTTTTTTCTTTAAACTGACAAATTAAAAAAATGATAGATCTTCAAGGTAGTTTTTTCGACGTTAATGGAATTGATTCAGTGAACAAAAGCCTCGTTCCTTTTCTCACAAATGGACATCGAAAGAGGTCAGTCTATTCATGCTCCAAAAAGGTATTAAATTTGATTTCATTCCTAACATTTGCATCAACAAAATGATAATAATTTCAAATTCAATGAATGAAGTACAGATTGTTCCCGTTACATACTTCACCATCATCAAGAAAATCAACACCAAAATTGACCACGGGACGTATCGATAATCAACTCATTTCATCTTGTCCCCTCACGGATTGCTTCTTTGATGACGTTAACATGTGCAATTACAAATCTGATGATCAGCTCCAAGATGATGAAGATCTTTTGCTGGGTATATTTCATTAGAGTTTTCTTTTTGCCAGTCTTTCCTGAATTTTTTTGAACATCTCGTTATATTAAATATTTTTGATCTGATCTGGAAATGATATTACAGATTTTCAGTCATCATATTTTTACATTTTCATCATAAACAATAGTTTTATAATAGATTTACCTTCGAACAGCATTTTAAAGAAGTGGAAGCTTTCAAATCATAAAATTGCTAATTCTCTCACCGGTATAATGCACGATATTACTGGTGGTATGATTTTTTTGGTTTTCATCATTCTTTTCATTATTCGTATTTGCAAGTCAACGCTTATAAATTACTCAACTGACCAAAAAAAAACTTTTTTTTGGCAAAATATATATGGCCAAAAAAAAATTTTCTCAGGCTTATTCAAAGAGCCAACCAAAAATTGTGATCGGACTTTTTCTGGAATTGAAGCTACTGCAAAATTCCACTTTTTATGCTCAAAATCAGGTTTAGGCTGGTTTCAAACGATAGCTAAGTAATTTAACTGTCTATTACTGGTTCTATTGGTTCTAATTCAAGATGGCTGGTTTGCATATGCTGGCGAAACCAATAATCCAGCAACAATATTCCTTATGCGAACATCGAAAGCGATAAATATACTTGAAGAATCGCGAATTAGCTTCTATACACACATGGCCGGCAAATATGGCCGCTTACGAGTCTGTTTGGATTCTCTTCACAAATGTCCATTTGAAAGGACTGGACAGGCGTTGAGCGTGCAAACGAGAAAGTGGACAAATTTTCATATCAATGTATCATGTGGATTCCACACGGTGAAACAATTTTTATGTTTTTCTAAAAAATGTTATAAAGAAGCTTAAATGTGACAAAAAAAAACCTTTTACAATTTAATAGTGTTTTAATATATTTCAGATTTATTTTGTGGCAGACAAATTAAAAAAGAATTATGTGATTGGACTTGATAATATTCAATTACTAATCAAACATGGCGATATTTCTACTCCATGTGCACAATAAACAAACAAATTATTTGCAAAGCGCTTTTTTGGACCGACAATTACTAAATCATTAAAATACCATCAAGACTTCCCGATTGTTCTATGCGATATTTTTAGCTCAATAAGTTGTCGAGAGGTTACTTCTGTTAGTTACAGAAAGTGTAAAATGAATGAGCACTTGAAAACAACATCTGATCAGATTTGCATTGAAACATTTCTGAATAGTATATCGATCGTTTGTTTTATCAAGTCGAGCAGCTCCCGACTTCAAAGTGCGCAACTGAAAATGATAAAAATTATCAGTTGAAAAGAACACATCTTCTGATCAAATATATTTCGGTGTAAAAATTTTGGACACACACTTGCAGTCTTTTGTTTGTTAATTGCAATTTCCTAACGCATGCTGAGAAACATATTTGTAAATTTTGTATTTGAAGTTTGATAAAATTAGTGTTTGGTTAAACATTTTAGGAAGATAGGCCAAAGTGTCAAATCCAAAATTAAAAAAAAAACATCACAGATGACGCAAAACTTTCCTATCAATAGAATAAGTATAAATGAAGTCAGGAAATGAAAACTTCATATTTTCCTCCTCTTTCCTTCTTCAACGCCCACTTTTTACTATTCCTGTCATCCATCCTAATTCTCACTTTAACCTATGATTCCTTAGACACAAAAAAATTGACATTATTTTTCAACAATACTATACAAGTTTTGAAATCTTGAAAATATCAGAAAAGACAATTGGAACTACTTCATTATTACAAGCCACTCTAATGAATATATTTTTTGTTTATGCTAATCGTAGAACAATAAAATCTAGAAAAAATTTTTTTTGTAAAGTATTTTGGTTTTGTTCCAGCCCAACGAAAATGAACAATATAATGAATGACTTACAATAATTTTCAAGCAAACTTTTGGTCATCACTGTCGGAAACGCATTTGAGCAAATATATATGTGCTGATACAATCAGTTTGTCCATCAGATATATTATGTTGATAAAAACAGTTATTAATTTGATTCACGTGCACAGAATTCTAATTTAATTAACAAGTGATGGTTTTTCCACGATCCTTAATGTTTGAAATTCATCCTTTTCTTGCATCAATCAGATGATTCGTGATTATTTTTTTCACAATACAATATTTGACGGATTATTTTTTTTCTTTAAAAATTTGTAAATCTACGGTTAGCTAATTTGCATATATCTTTTAAAGCTAGCGTGACAAAAATTGCACTTCTCGCAATTTCCACAAAAACAAAAGCAGTTTATGCAGTTGGCTTCTAGAAATGACCAAAAAAATCATACAGTCCTTCTAGAAAATATTACTTGTTGCAAAAAAATTCAATATGAAAAAATTAAAAAGATGCATATTATTTTTAGGAAAGGTTGTTTGATTTTAGGCAATAATTTTAGTTCATTAAATTGGTCAATTAAATTCAATAATCAATGGTAGCTATTAAAAACATATTCATCAGTAAATACTAGCAGTAAAAGCAATATTCATAAAATACAAAAGATTTTGAATTTGGAAAATTTTTTAATACATCTCAGAAGATCTATCATATATTTTATAATTGAACGAGTTTGCCTGTCTATAATATTTAATAACCAATTTTGGTTGAGAAATACAGAAAAAGGAATAAAAGGAGTAAATTTCACACTCTATTGATTTTGCTTAATATTTCTTAATTGAGATAATCCTTTCACCCGAAAGGCCTGTTTTCTAACAAATCTTGTATTATTCCCATGTTTTCATTTTGCATTTCCATATGACGTCTTAAAATCCGGTTATTTTTTTCTAATTAATCATTATTGTTATTCACTATTGTGGAAGTAATTTGCGCACAATGTATGCAACTTATACTCTATCAAACTTTTTAAATCATATAATACTTGAAATCAAGTAAATTTAACAACTTCATTACTTTTTATCATTTTTTTCTCGCATTTTATAAAAAAATTCATTTTCAGTTCTCGAATGATCCATAATTGCTGGTTTTCAAAACAATAAGCTAAAGGGAGAGAAAGAAGGCCATTTTAATCATTTTAAAAGACTTCACTTGATAAAAATGAAAAATCAAATTAATGTACTGGAGGATTCAGGAAATGTTTCAGGAAATTAATTTGAAGTGATTAATATCGCATTCATTGTTCTTTTGCTCATTTCAAATATTTTGTAAAAAAATAATAGTTTCAATATCTGCATATCTTGATACTTTTTGAACTATTGAGAATTACAAGAAATATTATACAATAGAATTTGGAAATTAAATTAAAGCGACACTCTAAGAAATTAGTCAGTGCTTGTTAAGTTTCATTTAACAGACATTTATAGTTGCATGGTATTAGAATAGCCAGTAAAATTGTCGCTCGAATGATTGTTTATGCTATTCGAAAATTTCTGAAATAACTTGTGAACTAAGTGGCAAATTTGAAAAATAATCACCACTTTTTGCTGTTTTACCGGAAATGGAGACTTCGAAAAATGGATTAATTAGTGAATTGACTTTTATTAATAAGAGTACGAGTTTTTACAAAATGGAAAGTTCAATGCAAAAGAGCCGCAGAAATCATAGTGATAATACGTACTGATTCAGCGCCTTCTATTAAAAGTCTTGTTTCTGACAGTTGCCACAATTCAAAATACTTGACAGTTTTTAAAATGGCATTCCGGTTTTTTAAAAACAATTGGGTTATCTTATCAATGTAACACCTGTCCATTAACAAGGTCTTTAAGCAGCAATAATTTTGACTGAAGAGACTGATCATAAACGCTACTTCATGATATCAATCAACACCACTCTAATCATCGGGAAGTTATTTTTGCAATTACTTTCAATTGATTCAGGTAAATTACTTTCAATTGATTCAGGTAAATTTATTCCTTTCCCTTTCCTAACCGCATGAATTGCATTTTCAATGGATCTCGGATGAATGATGCAATAATTTAATTGGTTGTTCTGCATACGACAGACATCCTTGTATAAAGGGACATATATCTGATTTGAGAGATCTAAGATGAGGGGAAAGAAAGGAGGACAAAAAAAAGTATGTAACTTGAATGAGGGTATCAACAATGGGGTTTCAGGTTCTGGGGTAGTTCTTTGGGGGATAGTGCACTTAGGTGGAAATAGGGGGGATACCTTTATTTGAGCGACGTAGGGACAGACACACATACACGCCATACGCACACATTCTTCGACAGGAACAAAATTATTCGTTGAACTAGGTCATAAGGCAATAGTTGAAGGAGAAAGAGGTCATAGGGGAGAGATCCATCCAGTGACAACCAACATTTTCGTTGTTTCTTGGAAGAAGTACGACTCTTCATCATTCTCTTTGTGTGTGTGTGTGTGTGTGTGTGTGTGTCTGTGTCTGTGTCTGTGTCTGTGTCCTCATATACCTGTTTGTTCAACTGTCTAAAGTTTGTCTTTCTAGTATGTATGTCTATAGAAACATCTGAATCCAAATTCACCGGATCCATCTATCCAGCCATCCTTACTGCGCTCAGCAGTTCCAATCAACGTAATCATCCCTGTTGTTTCTCTCGTGGAGCTGTCGCAAAGAGGACAATTATTGAATCGTTATCCAAATTTGCTACATTTGCTAATAATTTACTGGAACCATAACATCACAACCAGATATCGGACAGAAAGAAGGCTGTCATCATCTCATTCCTTATCAATCACACATTCAGCAGCAGTTTTTTTCTTCTCATCCCCCTTTTTTTTCGAAAATTTTCCATCTTTTAAATATTTGGATAGCGTAGCAAAGCAAAGCATCTCATATTCATTGTAATCCACAATTACGATCCTGTAGGTTGCTGATATCTGTAGTCAGCTGTTGGCTTATCATCGTTATCACTATTCCGAAATCTATTGGTTATTTCTGAAGCAGGTCCGAATGTTACCTATTGTTATGTTCGTTTTTGCATCACTGACAACAACTTTATTCCGATTAGGTATGCTTTTCATTTTTCATAGAGAAAAACTAGAAAAAATTATCAATTAACATAGTGCTAAAAAGCATAAAATCTATTGCACCTCTCTATTTACATCTTTACCATCAGCTTCTAAATTTTCAAAGTGAAATTGTTTTAAAATTTAAAAAAATTCCATTTTAATCACTATTTCATTAATCCATACATGTTATTCTGGAGTTACTCTGTGAAATTCAACAGAAGCATACATGTGCGTATTTGTGGTAGCATTTTCAAAAAATTAATTGCAACTTTCAACTCGATTTTTTTTAAGAAGATATGTTCAAGCTTTGGAATTTAGGAGTATTCGAGGAGTTCCAATGGTTTTAACAGGAATTATCATTTAAGAGCATATCAACTGAACAGTTCAATTCCAAGTAGGAAGTATCAGGTAGTTTAAGGTCAGCTGGTTTAGATTTTTGTACCTTCTTAAAGTAGCATTTCATATCAAGATTATCACAGATTTTGTACAAGTTTACAACCATTTCAAAATTTATTAAAGAAATATTCATGAAATCTGATTTCCAAACAAAGGAGGAGTTTTAGCTATTTTATTTATTAAAAGTTAATACTTTCTTAGTATCATTTTTTACATTTTTTGCAAATATGGTAGCATAAGATATTCCTCAATTTTTTCTTTTGATGGTTTTAAATGTAAATTGATCTTTTACAAATTTTATTTATATAAGACTAATGCTGAAATCTATGGATACATCATAATTAAGCCAACATTTAATTACTGGATTTGCTCGAAACTTTTTTAAGAATTTCGTAGTTTTACTGAGAATATTTAAAAGACACTTGGGCTTCTATTTTTAAAATGATTTTTTACCTATCAAATAATACCACAACAATAGTAATAAATGTTTTAACTAAACTCAACTTTGTTTAAAATCCAAGTGGACTTAAGGGTTTTAAAATAATATTTTTACTTTTTGAATTCTTAAAAATATTTTAATCCCTACTTTATCTTTTGAAAAATTTGTCCACATCGAACAAAAAATCTTCTATCCAGAAAACTTTCTCAGTTTCTCATTTATTGTTCTTAAAGTTTTCTTCGGCTAAGAAAAAATAATATACGTCACATGGACAACATTTTCAAAAATACATTTAGTAAAAACGGGAAAAACAAAATTTGGATCTGAATTGGAAATTTTTGCGAAAATTTTAGTCTGAAGTATTTGAGAAATTCAATGACAACATCAAGATGGATATTAGTGATATAGTTATGAACAACACCACAAGGTCGCCGTAATTCTCTCATTTATACCGCTGTATTTCGTTCAGCTGAGACATTAACTGCATCCGTTATGAATTGGTTTCAGAACATTAGATTGATTCAGATCGCTTAATACGTATTTTACAATTTTTAACAAATTCAGCAACTTTAAATTGATGATTCACACAGGCACAAAAATTGATGGAAAAGAATATTTGAAAGAAAATATCTAGGGAAATGAATATTTTTAAAAATGTGGATAACTTGACCTACATGAATTCGTTTTTTTCTGGAATGACTTCTCCGTTTCAGTTAAAAGAAAAAAAATTTCCAATGTCTTGTAACCACAATACATTTAATGTGAGATGATATTGAAATGGCATCTATCACATTGAAAAACTCGCTTCCCTAATTTGAAAATAATTTCCTCATGTTTTCGCAATTTTTGAAAGCAAGAAATGTTGACAGTTTATTTGCAAATATTATGAACACATTTTTAGAGTATCAGAGAATATAGTTCTAGCATCAAAGATAGATGGCACATACTTCATTCTACCATAATATATCTCCAGATATATCTCCAGAATTTCTGCAACATACAAATATATCTATCTTAAATATATCCAAGAGATTTTATTTCAGTATTTTTTCCTGTATTTTTCTCTTCATAAAAAGACACATAACTTGTTTCAGGGTAGTGGCACTTATGTAGTTATTTAATTCGAGGGCAAAAACACAAGTAATAGAAAAATGAGGCAGTTCAATTGACGGGATTAATGAAATTGAAATTTAACCCAATTTCCACACCATTCCAGTTGTCAGCAAATTTAGAAAATCAAAGATCGTAACATTTCCTTTTCTTCAAACAGCAAGTATATTAGCGATTAAGAAAGTTTTTCCTTCAAAGTCGTTTACATTTCAATTTCAACATCCTGTAATGAATTTTATGCATAGGATAACTTCTACAATAATCAGGATTGTTAATTTATAATGAAGTATAAATCACATCCAGAAAATGGCTTAGATAAATGATATCAGTTTCTACCTCTCCAATGAAGACGTAATGTGCTTAATTCCACAGAAGATTATTGAGTTTTTTTTTTGTTTTCTTTTTTGCAATTTATTAAGAAAATATGTCGCATATTCTTCAATAATTCACTAACGGATCGTGGAAATTAAAATCGAATTCCGCTGAATTCGTTGTTCACCTCTGACCCAATTTCGATTTCGCGAATGTAAGTAATCCTTTATCATTGCCGACGGCTCAAATTTTCCCGAATTTTCCTGCGAATAATGGATAAAGCAAAAGATCTCATTATGCAATCGGTTAAATACAATTATTTTGCAAAATATTTTCTACAATAGAATACATGATACTTAGCATGTGCAATAGTTGTAAAGTAGTTTTTCTTACATATAAATGAAGAATTAATCTTTTCAAAGCAGCCTATGATACTATACAAGGACAGAAAACATTGTAAGAATAATAAAGATTTCAATTTGACAGTTGTTGCATTCCCAATTATTGTTTATTAAAGTTTATTAACTTTAAAAAGATTGCGATCAAAACTAAATTTCTTAATGAGTTCTCAGTGTATTAATGAGCTTTAACCGTGAATACCTACAGATCTTCGACAAGGAAGTTAATAATAGCAGAAATTTCTCACCTTATTCTTATCATCATATTTTTTGGACTACTGTTTTCATTCGTCCATTGTTATCATCGGTCAAATTTCAGGAGAAAGCTGTATTAGTACGTCACCACGAGCATTTTCACCTGGAGCATCAGTACAGCAGTTTAATGCTATTCCACCTCCTCCAGCTGGTGGTGCACCGGTCGGTCAACCACAGGGAGTCGCACTTGTTGCTGCACCACAACAAGTGCCTAACAATGCTCCTGTTGGTGTAATTAGGCCTGCAATTTCAGCTGCCGGTCGGGGACCTATTGAACCGATCCCACAACAACAGCTTCTTAATAGTAAGTTTTTAGTAGCTAGATTTACATTTGGAACATTTAGCTAAAAAATATTTTTCGTGGATTACTTTTGATCTCTTAGATAGGTTTTCGTCTTCGATTTTACATCTTGATATTGTCTACCAAACTCATTTATTATATGCGATCATTTTTGAAACCTCCTTTTTTCTTTAGATTTCAAACTTCCCCTGTCCAAAAAAATTTATGAGAAAATTATGCTGAAATTAACATTGATAAAAGTTTCAACTAATTTCCATCGCCTAATTAAATTACAATCCATTTTTTTATTTTATTTTATAATCTTAACATAGACTATTTGTGGTTTATTTACCTTTCCAGTTTAATTGGTTCGGTGATCGTATTTTAGGATTTTTCCATGTTTTAACATAAGTGACAGAAAAGTAACAAAATTGAACATGCAATTAATCTAAAGTCTAGACAATAATGCAAGACTGCAAAAAGCAACATATTGACAGAACGACATTGACTGAGTCCTTCCAAATGAAATGCAAAAGTTGTACTTTGTTTGTTTAACTGACTTACGCCATCGTAAACGAATTCGGGCAGCCTCTTTTAGTTGAAAATTTTATTTTTACTACAACGAGTAATGAATGTGACGGATAAAAAGAGAGTGACAACCTTTTGATAAATTAAAAGACATCCGAAGAATGGTTATCTAACTGCCATGACAAAAAAGCACAAATAGTGTTGAAAGCACTCACTAACTCTCCTCTTCCTATTACCTTTATCCGGCTTCTTTTGTCTCAAGTATAAAACGTTATCAAATAATTGGGTCATTTGAATGAATGTCAAATAACAGAAGAGGGGAAAATTTCATCAGTTGAAATATGTGTGGGAGATTTCTTCTCATTTCTTGTGCTATTCCATGATACTGCGCAGATGAAAGTGACTGAAAAAGTAAGCAAGACTTTGGATCGATCGATTAGTTATTTTGAAAGCAAAAATTTCTGGTAATTGCAGAAATTTTAAATCATTCTTCAAAAAAAAGTTCCTTTATAGGTCTATTAGGATCAAGAATTACATTGCATGAATTTGATTCAAATGGATATAACGCGGAAGGAGGTGGTCCAGTTGCAGTAGGTAATTGCTTTTTTACTCTTTTATTTTGCTCTATTTCCAGAATGAGATTTTGCGTGAAGGATATGAAGAAAATTGTTGTTTCAAATTCTGAAAGTGTGGATAGAACCGCTTGCACATACATGTATCGCGTTCAGCACTGTTCAGCTTTTTTTTTCTGAAATAATATTATTAAACAACCAATCCTCTCGCTGCTCAAGTATTTTTTTATTTATATGTAATTCTTCAATTCCTGAATTGTGATTATTGTGAAAAAGAATTATAACAGTTAAATTATCATACGGTAATAGTAATAAAACACAATATGAAAACAAATGAGATAGCGCATGATTTTTGAATTTCTAGGCGAAGCATTGTCTTGTGATTTCGATTTTCGTCCATGTTGCTGGGCTAATGTTCCACCACCAGATGACCAACTTGACTGGCACTTAGCTAATGGCGCACCTGATTCACCGCAGTTCCGGAATGCGCCTTTTCCAAGTATGTTCTTCATCCATGATTAAATGTATTCATAACTGGTGCAATTTAAATGGTGAGTTATTGAGGTCCCTCTTTTCTGGAGGTTCTTGAGACGATCGAATTTCTGTAATTTGTTGAAAAATTGTTATGCGAAACTATATAACACAAGACAAATTGCCATTTCTTGTATATGTGAACTGTATAATTAATGGAATAAATGATTGAGTAATTGCATATAATTAATGATAATCTAAGAAAGAGAAAAAAAGCGCTAAATAATTCAATAATTTATAAGGTGGTAATTATTTGATTACCTATGCGAGCAGCTCAGCACCTTCAGACGAAGCACAATTTGCATCGTGTGCTATTGGTTGCGCATCTTCACCTATTATCATAAGGGCAAGGTAATGGAAACCGTTTTTGTGCTAAATTAATCAGTTATTTAATATGAAAGTCTATCGAGTATTTCAGTTTTAACTGATTTAAATCTTTTAAGATTTTGAAAATTTTTCTTCCTTTACTCAAAATTTTTTCAACTTTTTTCCTTTATACTGGGCTGTGCTGTCAAATCTTTGCTGATCTATGTGATCTGCACTTTAGAAATAATCCTCAATCTAAGCAATTAGTAAATTAAATAAATTATTGTTCATGCCAGCTGGTATGAATTCCTTAATTTCAGACATTGGCAGTCAGAAAATGTTTTGTTGCAAGTATGTCAACGAGAATCATTTCCAAACACTGTTAACTTTAATCCCCTATTAAATTGCCAAGAATTTCCTCTTGTAAATGGTCTTGGCGCCACCGAACTGGTTCTCCCAAAAGCTTCTCTCATTGATGTGAGTTTGTGAAATCAAGTTTGCAGATAATCCGTGAAGGATTTTTAACACAAGAAGGCTTGATTTGAAATTCCAGATTGTATTTGTGGCAAGTAATTTTGTCAGCGAACGGGGTGATATGGCAATTTTGGATGATATTGAAGTAATTTATGAAAGTGATGGCGATGATTGTGGGATTGAACAGGAGGAACGAAAAGGACAAACGGACGAAAAAGCAGCAATAACGAGTACAAAAGAACCTGCTGCTGCAAATGTAAGTCTACAGGTCATCGGAAATTCGAATTCAAAGTTGAAAATTAAACAGTTTGAGAAACCTGTTTTGCTTGCAATAATGTTTATTTTAGATTGATGCTTCACATTCCGCAGCAAATTCTACATCACAAATAACACTTGGGGAAGAGAAATCATTTAATGAAATTAAAGCAACTGAAACAATATCGTTAGCTGCATCTGCAGCTGGATCACATTCTTCGGGACCACGTTCTGGATCTAGTGGTCCTGCTCTTCCATCATCACCTGAAATAACGCTAGTACCAGCCTCTTCAGACAAAAGTCAAGCATTCGCATCCAAGACCACTACCTCTTTATCACTCATTTGCAAAACAATCAAATGCTCATTCGAAAATCGTACGTTCATTTGAGAATTTCCTGTGTACTGTCTTAAAACTAATGCATCTAAAATTATGACATGAATTTGAATTACATTATTCGAGGAAATATGTGCAATTACAAAGAGGCGCATCAAACGGAGTCAATACGCGGCGTGACAACAAGTTTCCAAGTGGTCACTGGACAATACATGAATAAAGTTACCGGGATTAAAGAAGGAACTGGTTTGTTTTACCGTTACTGATTTAAATTAGTTGTAATGAAATGAGTGCGAAAGTAAATTTAGTTAAAGATAATTTCGAACTGGAAAAATATTTTCCACTAATTTTAAAGGAATATTCTTTCAGATAAAACTGTTTAAAATAAACCTTCCATATATGCAACAGCAAATAATGAACTAAAACAAAACAAAATTCGAATTAATTCCAGAAGGCGATTATTATGCAGCAACATTTTTATATCCAAGAGAAATGGCTGGATTAGCAGCGCATATTGCTGACTTAAAAGAACCAATCCGATTGCGATTCCAATATTACGAGGGAACACATGGCGTACAACTGAAAGGCTGTTGCGAAAGTTTGGAACACTGCTTGTTCGCATCTGATAAATTTGTTAGTGTGAGCGATAGAACATGGAAACTTACCGCATTCACTTGTCCAGCTGGTACCTCTAAGGTTAGTACCATTTTTTTTGTTTTTTCTTCTGAAAATTTCCAAGAATTCGTAATGAGAGTTTCAAAATTATCATGAAAATCTTTCCTCTGTTTGGGATCATCAATGTGGAGTTACTGTGGAATGGAGGACAAGATATGATCAGATTGTTATGTTAGAACTCCGGATCCTTAATGAGTAGAAGTGTTGAACAGATTCTGCGGAAACAAAATTTACTAATCGATCTTTCATTTTTTTCCTCTAATCGATCCTACGGCAATAATAAAACCTTCAAATAATCTCTCAAGTTTTATAGATTTTATTTGTCTGCGAAAATACAAGGACAAATCAAGGAGCTTGTGCAATAGATGATATTCAAGTGATCGAGAGTGGTGCCGTGGACTTGCGAACAGCAAGGACACTTTGCTGACTTCCGCAATTGTTCCCAATGGAATCTATACGGAAAGTTGAAAGAAATGTTTCAAAATGTGGCTGAATTTGTTTCTATTAAAATGCGAGAAATTAGAACGAATCCAGATGCCATAAACACTTTGTTGCAAGTTATGTATATTCCTTCTTCTTCTTGCTTGTTTTTCGTGAAATTTTGAAATTCTTCTAAAGCGTTATTAGAAACTGTATGGTGGAAGTTGCTTTATATTATCGATGAAACGGACATATTTAGGACGAAAGCACAATTACTTGAATTTTTCTGATTAATGACACATGAACAAAATCAAATCTTTAACTCTGCATCTGAATTTCCACACCAGTATAATTTAAAAGTGCACATTCGTTTCAGAGGACTCTCCTGTGCATTTACTCTTTAATTAGAGCGTACTGCAGATTTTAATTTGTTGATTTCTGCATAAACGATACTGCTTTCCTTTCAAAACTATTGAATTTTGGCCAAAAAATAATTTTACAGTCCGAAGATTTATGAATACTGTATTTCCTGTATTTCCGTTCGCGTACCTGTGTGTAATTTGCAGTTTCCTCCAAAAATCACTTACTACAAACCATTCACAAAATGAACAGAACATAGCAAATGACTTTTTTGCTTGTCATGATCGAAATTTCATCAAACTTCAGAACAGTTTTGAAAAGTCAAAAATTTTAGTGAAAAGCTGTTTATTTGAAAATTGTTTGCACATAGAAGCAACGATTCTACAAAATAGGCAACATTAATATTAGAAACCTCGTATCAAGATGGGAAACAGACTTAAGATAAATCAAAGCCATGGAAATATATGCAGGTTGTCACCAGCATTATGCTGGTTTAAAAGCATTCATGGTATTCATATATGAAAAGACTAATCATGCACTCAATCCCCCGATTTCTTCGAAAACCCCGCTTCTATAATAAAAAAACCAAACGATTTTCCAAAATGGCAAATCCTTTTTTTTTAAGAAGCTTGAATTCGGTTGTACAAGAAAAAAAGATTATTGTGGTTGTATTCATTTTTTATCCATATCGATCACATTGGGAAATCATAAATTACTATCTTGCCAAAAACATAAGCAATGCATAATAAGTAATGCACAACATTAAATATGAAGCTGAGTCAACTATTTGTCTTTTACGGATATGACAAGGGTATTACAAGAGAGAAGTCGAAAGCGAAAAATAGGAGAGAAAAGAAAAGGGGAACCGGAACAATATTGGTAAAATCAACATTGAAATTTGGAAATTGTGCACAATGTAACACAATTTGAACAACAGAAACTCAGTGACGGAATGTAGAACGCTTCTATCAATCGACAGCAAAGAACGCTTAAAGTGTTTTCGGAAGCCAACCATACGAATGTTAAAAATTGAAAATTTGGAAGGGGTTAACTTTTAACACATTTTATTCCTAATTTAGAACATACTTTTCGTGAATGTTTTAGTAAATTAAAATTCACGAAAGCTTCTGAATACAAAATATAGACTTTTACCACCTTTTAATATAATTTGTCACTGATTTCGTCGAGCAAATTTTATCTCGCTTTATTTTAAAACTTGCATTATGCAAACATAGAACAATTTGCAGTTCCGAGTTTTTTCTTGCTGAACAGAAGCGTTTAAAGTCAAAAAAGAGACGAAAAACACAAGACAGATCAAAAAAATTATTAAAAAAATTGTTTATATATAAAATATAAGAACATTATGCAAAAGTGTAATGTAATGTCTCACGAAAGTTTGATAGAAAGATTAGGAGAAAAAAATGAACTAGAAACAATGAAAAAGCTATTTCTGTTCTGACATATCGTCCACATGTCCAGGCGGAATACCAACAACATCTAAACTATTCAACTGTTGACTTGTTAATTCTTCGCTCAAACTGTCCGTTTTTCCAACATCCAATTCCACATCACTATTCGAGGCTTCTTCCTCTTCTTCTTCATGGCAAAATGGTGCTTCATCCATTTTAAGAACACGAACTGTAGAAAATATTAGGTACCCATTCATTCAACAAGATACCCACAAGACTATTTGTAATTATACTATCATGCTAACAGTAGTTTACAATAAAATGCCTAGTAAAGCAATCAATGAGCAACACAACAGCACAAGTACACTTTGAAAGGAATATCTCAGCCGTATTCTCAGTATTTTTCTTCAAAAGGATGATGAAAATGAATCAATAACAATTAAAAACTTTACCTTCGTTGCCGACGGAGACCTTCTGCATGGTGTGATTCATTGAAGTTAGAACAGATGCATGGTCAACAGTGGACTCATGGGGCATCAGTGTCATTGGTGCGCGGAAGAAATAAAAAAGTGGATAATGAACTAAATTACAGCAATTTGATGCATATAAATCAGCATATCGTTCAACCTTAAAAATGCAAATATAACATTCAGCCATTGAATTTTCTTTTAATGTTTTTTTTACAGCAAAAAAAGAAAGTACATAGTAAAATTTGAGAAAACACATGCAAATTCTATGCCTCCACTTCTCTGTAAGCTGAAAAAAACCGATCACGAACTTGTGAAGCAAAAAAGGTAGTCCGAGAGCCACTGCGAAAAACGGAACCCAACATGCCATACTCATTATCCATTTCATGTGTAAGAAGCTGAAATTGCATATATTGCACATTTCAAGCGAGAAAAAGAAAGCACGACTCCAATTTGAATTTTTTTTTGACATCTATAAAAGAATGCGCAAAAACATACCGTTATTGCATCAACAATATGTACAATTGATGGTTTTTCTTTTGAATTACTATCTAAATTTTTATATACATCCGCCAGTTCTGAATCCAGTAGTGTCAGTTTTTCAAATAGCGGCTTGCGTTCCGTCCATACTGTTAGTTCGCGAGCTAATTCGGGAACGACAAGGAAAGTCCGCCACCCTCTAGCCTGATAAAAAAAGAAAATGTTTTGGACAGCATAAAACAAACAGTTACTTTATGTCAAGCTAATTATTTCTTTAAATTGATATTCTCACCAAAAAGGTACATTCGACCAATATTAAGAGAAAAGAGATAGTTCAGATCTGTAAATAACGAAAATCAACAATTCACAAACCTTCTTCGATCTTAAAACATCGCCGAAAATATGATCGCCTATATATAAAACATCTTTACCGCGAGCTTTCACCAATCTTCTGAATGCATCACACGAACCTAAAATGTAGCGCAAGGTTCTATTAAAGAGCATTTCCAAAGTCTAAATCCTTTCCCTATCATTGTTAGAGAAGAACATAACCAAGTAATAACCCCAACTAATATAAAATAACGTCTAAATGAAAAATGGTCGAAACTTTAGTTTCATTATGAATTTAAAAAACAGCTATTGAGAAAAAGAACGAACCACCGGCGTAAACTTGGCCTTGTTCAAGTGGACCCATATGAGTACCGATTTTGAGAGCACTTGTTTTGGTATCTACCTGACGAAATACAGTACCCTCGGCAAACCATTTCGGTTTTTTAGCATCAACGATAGTAATATTGAAATATGAAGTCCAATCCGTCCCTAGCAAATATTCCATTACTCCCTGAAAAAATCAGACTTTCATTTCATAAGCATGTATAAAAGTCCACTTATGTATGACATACAGAACTATTTCAAAGGTGAATCTTCTTTTCACTACAAAGCTTAAATGTTCAAGAACCTCTCCACACTTTGAATATAAAAAAAATGGAATATCTGTTCAAATAAATCCTCTACT
>UPTC01000797.1:0-15100 GCA_900537255.1 Acanthocheilonema viteae | reverse complement strand
ACGATCATGAGAGGAAGGAAAAGGGAGTGAATGTTACGGGTTCGATGTCTTTCACCTCTAGCGAAAGTGGAGGAAGTATGATTAAATGTTTTGGAAAAACTACAGGAAAAATGATGGCATACTCGTATCCGTACAACAAACTATCTCTGATACACTCAACAATTCCACATTCCTCGAAACATTCTAAATAACCTGTAATTTTTTTTCTAATGAATACTCTGCAAAAAAAGGAAGAATGATAATAAGATAAAAGTGAAAAGAATTCGTTCTTTAAGATGAAACTTTCAATAATCAATATATACTGAAATCATCAAATATCGATTTCATCATTCAAAACAATAAGCAATGCAAAAATTTTACATAAAATCAAGCAGTTTTCCCTCCCAAACATGACATTCCATCTCTCTCTCTCTCTCTCTCTCCCTATCTGTCTCTCTATCTATTCAGGACACAATGCTATGTAGCACTGTGTCCTCCTATCTACGAAACTCTACAAACAATTTCCAAAAGGACAGCAGAATGGGAGATAAAAAAGTTCTTCACTTTTTCTTCCAAAAAAAATCTCATTAGAGTGGTCGGAACTCATATGTTATAGCCGAATTATTCCACTTATCTCCTCAGTGAAAACAATAAGTCTGCACTGCTCAGAAGGACGATCATTTGGGACTTTAACATGGAGACAGACTAATATGTTAACAGTATATTGGCCTTGAAAAATTCTTTTAAAGATGTTTGAAGCTGGAGGAACGCTGACATACACAAACACTAGCTAGTAGGGCACTTACCACCCCACTTTCTACGACACTAAAATATCGATACTCTCTTCTATGATTAAAAAAAACTCACTCTATTGATATCTGTCTCCATCTTTCTCATTTCCTAAACAGAGATCGAATGAAAAGGCGGAAAAAACGAAAACCCCTCTTGCTGCCTAAGGCTATGTACTTACAAATTGCTTAGCATTCCATATTCATTCTTTCCAATTTCCAACCACATAAAACAAATGCCACAAAGCAAAAAATTGCTGAAATGACTGCAGCCTAATTAAAATGTAATCATTCCATCTTCCTTAATTACCTTCCAATGATATCATATAGTATATAACTAAACGTAAAATGTAAAACTCATACTGTGAATTTTCTTAGCAACTGTTTTTAATTTATCTTAATGCTACTAACTAATTTTGCATTATAAAGATAAGTGAATAAATCGATTGAGGAAAATAATGAAGGAAATAATTAAATTAACTGAAGCAATGTATTAAGCTAGAAAGATAAGTGATTCTTTATAATTGCAAAGGATTATTAAAACAAGTATCGAGAAATTTCTGTGTTTTCTGAAAGAATTTGCATGATTTTCATCTGGCAACAAAGAGGAACAGAAGAGAGCAACAAATATTTGAAATTCGAAAATAATGAAATTGTTTTCAATAAGGAAGAAAATAATAACAAATGTATGTGAGTTGATTACTAGTGGAAAATGAATAACAACGGTAAGATAGGGAGGAGAAGCAGTTGACGGAATGGAATAAAATGGCTTGTGTCCCCGCTGCACCAGACAAAATCGATCGAAGAATGTTGTGATATTGGGGCGGCTGTTGGCATGTGGATGATGATGACTGAGAAACGTTTGCAATAAGGCTGTCGAAGTTGTTGCTACCGTTGCAATCACCACCACCACTATTATTACTACTACCACCACTACTACTACTACTACTACTACTACTACTGTTGTTGTTGTTACTTTGGGAAAGAAAAGAGTGGAATGATATGCGAAAAATACAAAGAGTTCGAATTCGTTAAACCGGCCATAATAGTGAATTTATAATGGCATTCTTTTTGAATCGAGAAGAGATGCCGAAGTATCGCAAAGAGCTTGTTGTTTACACATATGATGTGAGGAGACAGTTTTATCAGTTATACAGAACAAAGAATTGAAACTCGATAATATATTTTTAATTTGGAATAGGTTAGTTTAGTCAAACTAACTAAACATGTCTACTATTAGTTTGTTTTATAGAAAAATAACTGTGCTGCATGCTTGTTAATTTCTCGATAATATCTATCTTCATTCAGGAAACAAGTGAATTATTTGATGCTGGAACAAAATTCTCAAGTTAAAAAGTATTAAAAAATAAACAATTTGGGGACGAAATGCTTCCAATCACTTTTCTTTCATTATTTGTGCATTGAAAATCTTTGGTGCTTCTCAGTGCTTTGAAAAGATTATCTGCAACGCTTCGAAGATGCTTAGTTTTTCCGCAATTAGTCGTTTCTTCAAACTCAACATTTTGGATGTGGACATTTTCCAATAATTCATCATTTTTTGTCTTCACTAATATAATCTACTGTGAAAAAAATGAGTCAAATAAAATAAGAAAAAAAAGATATGAGAAATAATTTAAATGAATTTGAGAAAGCTTAGGATTAATCCTACTTCTAGCTATATAAATCTAGCTATATAAGACGGAAAAAAAAGTTCGAATAAATGATGTTTGTTGTCAGACAAAGAATGTTAGCGCCTCTATTAGGGAACAGTATCGGGATCACGATGATTACTGATCAGAGATAATGTACCATTTTATTTTAAAATCATTCTATGTCTTCATTATCACTGTCCCCCTAACAAGATATGCATTTCGGATGAACGATGTTACTTCCGAATAAACTGAATAAAATCATCAGCAGTAATTCGACATCATTATGACGATTCGAGCATTGCAAAAATTAAATTCTCTAACCAAGCATTTCTAACAAATTCAGACTGAAACCCTCTTTGGGAATGACATTGGCTAGACGCTGTCAAATGAAAAATTAATCAAATTAAAGATACACTATGATGTGCAATCCAAACAAATCAAATATAACGGAATGATTTAATTAGGAAACTTTATGAGCTTCCAGAAGAATTAGGTTGCCTGGTGACGGTGGATAGAAACGAAATTTTATTAGAATAAGAGTGAAATTAAAAAATCAAAAATATGGTAATATCTGTTTGTGCAACCAAATATTCACATAATTTTGCAGAATATTTCGATGTTCAATGCATCTTTTTATAAGTTGTAAAGATCGTTCAAGTTCTCCGGGAATAGAATACAAAAGTAGCTGGATATACATTCGCCGGTTTGCAGAATATATTGTTTTTAAGTTATGAAACATACCACAAAAGATGTGAGAAAACGGAGGTGAATAGAGATGAATTTTTGAGAAAATATCATAAAACATTTCAGCAAACGTAATATTTTAAAAAAAGGTAACCGTTTTAAATTTAGAATTTTTAAAAACAAGATGAAACTCGATAGTATGAAAAAAGCATCCGTTACTAATGAATACTACTGCTTAAATATTTCAACAATGGGAAGGGAAGAATAAAAAGCGAGAAATTGCAGATGATTTCCGAAATTCAATTTACTGTGTTCCAGCCGTTACAGTGAAAAAATTAAAAACAAAAAATGGATTGTACAATAAAAGCTATTATGTAATAGCTGAAAGATTACACTGAAAATTTTTAAGGAATTCCAAAACATATCAATTTCATTCCACTAACTTCGCTTTGTTCAACTGCTACTTAATTTTAACTTCAAAAACATCGAAAAGAAAAGTCCATAGAATGTGATTTGAAGTATATTTCCAAGTATTATTGATGACTGGTAAGTTACCTGATGTCAAAATTAAATTCTCATTCATTAACATACACCACCCAATGCTTTTTCCTTCTCTCAAATTCAGGTCGAATTTGAACAAATATATTCAAAAGTAATTCTCCTAAAAATCTTGCAACTGAGGACTGTTCTTCTTCCTTCAGAGTAGTAAGAGCAGAACCTAAACCGTACTGTAAATGAATCGACAGTAAAGGAATCCCTTCCTCTTCTATCAATTTCACTCTTTTTCATTACTTGCCATCATTTTCGAACACAATGATTGCCCACAACAACGATTGCTCATTATAAAAAAGATACAAATTTGATAAAGAAAAAAAATGCTGCAGTAAAAAAGCACCGAAATAGCATTGGAGCTATGAGATCTTCAATGGGCTATTCCAAATGCTAATAAATGCAAAAAGTTAGAAATGCTTCTAAAAAAGAAATTATATCCTTTGAATACTTCTTACACAATTCATTTTTTTTTTCGAAGCGTTTCAGATAAATGCTAAGAGAGACACTTTACGAACTGTTGAGGATTTTCAAAATTTAAATGTTTAATCAGTCATTTTCAATCCATTCTTTTCTTCTTTTGAATCTACAACTACAGTGTTCTTGATTAGTTCACTTAACTATCCGGAAGAGTTCAAACTTATATGCAGTTTGAATAGATGAACGTTGATTCCAAAAATTGAAGAAAATAAACGAGAAAAAAAAGACTTACGATAAATTACTTTAGGAGTGCATGATAGGTTATATGGGATTTCTCTTTCTCTTTCCCTCATAGATCAAGAAATGAATCAAAGATAATGACACTGTGATAAGAAACATTACGTAACACTCTTTATAAAGCCTAAACCTTTCCCTTCGCATACCTAATTCCAGCCATCAATCATCCCATTCAGTAAGCAATATCATTGAAATCAATTCCTTCTTAAATTTCATAGCTAGTTGCATGCAACGAGAAGTGCGGATATGTGGCAAAAATGGGACGCGGGACCTCCGTATGTTCGAGTATTCGGTCTGTGGAGTTTGTTTGGGTGGTGGCGTCAATTGTGTTGATGGCTAAAAAGAGAAGATTGAGGCATTCAAGGAGATGATTTGTTTGATATAAGAAATTTGTATGCATGAACATCGAACACTTGACAGTTTGTTTTACTGTTTATTTATTAAAAATACTCGTGATTTGCAGCTGCTGAAGCAATGGTAGATGTAGAGGAAACCCTGAAGAGAATTCAGAGCCAGAAGAACGTTGCTGGAGTTATTGTTATGGACTCATCTGGTACAACTCATGTGTTCCTTATCGTTCTGCTTTTTCCCCCCACTCCTTTTATTTTTTGTTCATTATACCTCATGACCCTGATTTTTTATAATTTCATAGGCCGGGCGATTCGGTCAACCTTGGATGATGAAGCTACACAACAGCACTGCATATTACTGCATCAGTTATGTGATAAATCAAAAAGTGTTATTCGGGAATTGGACGGCTCAAACGATCTCACATTCCTAAGGCTACGGACGAGAAAACATGAAATAATGATCGCACCTGACAAAGATTTCCTGCTGGCTGTGATACAGAACATTACTGCACAGTTTTAACTTCATAATTTATTGCAGTTTCTGATTTTATGTTTATATGTGATAAGTTTACCGTTTTTGTTATGTGAAAAGATTCACATGTTAAAGTAATGCACATTTTTGTAAATAGACTGACATAAAGTTGAAGAGAACGTGAAACTAAGAAGGCGGCGCGACGGAATAAAGTAAATCATGTAGTAATTGGGATATGAATGCAGCGCGATTTCATTGCTGTTTTGAGTGTATTCTAAAAAGTGAGCTAAATTTGATTATCTTCACTGCATTATATGTCCTGATAAAGCCGTAATTCTCCGCTTTAACCTTTTTGGAAAAGAACATCTTGCGGAAGTCTCACCGCGATCTTGTCATAATTTTTCTTACATGTTTTCATTTTTTTAAATATATGTTTTTGTCTAGTAACATTGCTTCAATTCATTTGTTAGCGTTGTTGATGTAGGTGGTCCTGAGACCTTACTTTTCCTTATTACTGATATAGAAAGGGAAGAGAAAGAATGTTATTCTTGACTGATGTTTTTTTCCCATTAAAATTCTTGCTTTTATGTTTTGGATATATTAGTCCTCTACTCAGAAATTAGACTGAAAGTTATTGTCAAGTGAATGTTTTTAACTTTCGGCATAGTGATATCTTGAAGCGAATTCAATATCGCATTTCCAGGTGTGCAGCATGCCTAGTTTTTTCGATGTGCTTGGGTTAGGCTCACAGGAAGGATCTTCGAGAAATGTCTTGCGGACATCCACTACTGATCCGACACTCGGTAAGCTAAACGCTTAGAATAATTAATTTTATTAATCATTATGAATTTCTATTTCTCTTAGGCAGTGCGGGGATAACCAGTATATAACTGCACAGTCTTTAGAACTTTATAAATTCGTGCTGTGATATGTTTCGGCAGTCTTCCAGAAATTCTTAGTATATATACATGACTTGAAAAGTGTGATTATTAAGAAATGTAATGCCCTCCCAGTCAGTGACATTTTGCACTTCCTTCGAGAACTCACAAATCCTTAAGATACATAAGCAATTTAAATGAAAAGATAAGCGAATTGATTAAAATTTTAAGTGAATTATCCAAGTTAAATTTATTTGAGTTCCCAATGATAATGCCACTAAAGAAAGCAATACACGGGCACAAACACAGATGCAGAAAGGATATTCGTTTGATTCCTCGGCTTTGGAACGTGCAGCTGATGCTGCACGACAGCTGGAAATGTCTCGAAATGCCAAGGAAGCATTTGAAATGGCACGATTGCAAGAATTTACAAAGCAGAAAGAATATGAGGCTGCTGCTAAGGTATATTTAGGAATAATTAAAAAGTTCACAAAAAAAACGATATATGGGGAGGTTTGTATTCAAATAATTTCATATAGCAAACTTTACACATTTCTGGTTTTTGATATATTGCAGCAAGCAGAAGCACAGATGCAAGCACTTCGGTCGGAACAAATACGTATTGCGGAGGAAGAAAGACGTAAAACTTTGGTTGAAGAAACAAAACATGCACGTGCTGTAAGTGAATAAAGATTTGGAATGTTATTTTTGGTATGATTTCATCATAGTGTGTTTTGGAAAAGAAAACTTTAGAGAGCAGAACATCAAGATCAGTTGGCACGTAAACGGCAAGAGGAGGAGCTAACAATGAAAGCGCGTATGCAAGCTGAAAATTTAAAAAAACAGGAAGAAAGTGTGCGAAAGCAGGAAGCTATGAGGAAAGGTAACATTTGTTGCATTCATTATTCCATTCATGCCATTCGTGAATTATTGTCATCCGATAATTGATTCTGGTGAACGTACGTTTCTTTTTTTTACGTTTGCCAGAAAAAATAATTTTGCATAATGTTCAAAATTATTTGTAAATTTCTTAGTTATCATTTCTCAAATTATCGGTTGGTAATTCGATGTGCTATTGGATATTAAATTGATAGCAAGTATAAATATTTTTAGAATAGATTTAGAAACTTCCAGCATTTGAACTCAGAAAATATTAACGGTACATAATAACTCTTTCAGCAACTATTGAGCACGAATTGGCTTTAAAACATAAATATGATCTGGAAAAAGTTGAAGCTGAAACTCATGCCAGAGCTAAAGCTGCCCGTGAAAATCGTGATGTTAATCTGGAACAGCTGCGTGCATCCGAAGAAGAGCGAAGAAAAACAGCGATTGAAAAAATTAAGTTGGTATTTTAAACATGTGATCAAAGTTTATCTCTGCAATTAATAGTAATATAGTTTTATTTCTTTCTAATATTAGTTATTAATTTAGTTGTTTCATTTTTTTGCTGACATTCGTAATTTATTACCAGCTGGTATTTATTCAAAAAATATAGTATTGAAGTATTAAATCATTTAATCAAGAGTGGTATTCATTGCCGTTCGATGAAAATGAAGTAGTTTGTCTGTCGAGCTCCGTTTGACCTTCCATTGCATTATAATGTCCTCTCAAGATAGTAGACATTTTCATTTATTTCTTCAGCCCATTTAGAATATTTCACAAACGAACCCTCAGTAAAAAGTGAAACATGTATAAATCATGTTATTAAGTTGCAATGTCTCATTTACTGTTGAGGTTTGTAGAACCAGTGGAGCAGTTTTGGGAGCTGGATTGCAAGAATTTTTTAACGATCCAAAAAAAATCGTTTCAGCTGTTAGTATTTTTTGATTTTCTTGCTGATTTTGTAACTATCTTCTATTATTAAAGGTCAAATTCTTTAGAAATGTCTAAGTTCCAATAGAAGAGTCAAACAAAATAATCTTGTTTAGGGTGTAAATTTTTATTACAAAATGCATCTGATCGCCTTATTCGTGAGCGGTTTTTTTCTGCTTTTCAAAATTGTATTTCTGTCTGATTTTTCTACAGGTTGGTAGTTTAACTGCGCTTGCTATTGGTTTGTATGGTGCTAAAAGAGGTACAGCAGTTGTGGCTCGTCAGGTTGAATCACGATGGGGAAAACCGAGTTTAGTTCGAGATACTTCACGTATAACATTCTCGGAACTATTCAGACACCCCATCAAGATACTTAGAACCACTTTTCGAGCTAAGGATGACCCCTTGAAAGGAATTGTCTTAAGTGTAAGTACTTCCTCATAAAATGAACTTTAATTTTCAATTTTATTTTATGAATCTTATTTACAATGATGAAAAACTTTTTCAGCCGGAGTTAGAAGCACAGTTACGAGATATCGCGATAACCACGAAAAACACAAAACAAAATCATGGCCTTTTTCGGAATATACTATTTTATGGTCCACCTGGTACTGGTAAAACTCTTTTTGCCAAGGTATGCTTTGATATGCATATAAAATTATTTCCATCATTTGGTTCGCAACATTTTACTGATCACATTAACTTATGAAAACATTTGATTGTTTGAATTTAAACAATCAAATTTTAGAGATGCAATGATCCGACTTTAAAGAAGTGGAGTCAGTGTAAGAAATTGCGCTTTCTTATGATATTAGTGCTACGAATCTCTGGAACTTTTGATATTTTGAGATTGCAAGAAATAAACAGTAAAATAAGTTTATATATTCGTGTTTTAAATTTGTTCCAGAGTTTAGCTCATCATTCGGGTTTGGATTATGCTGTTATGACTGGTGGTGATGTGGCACCATTAGGATATGACGGCGTTTCTGCGATGCACAAGGTTTTTGATTGGGCTGAACATACGAGGAAGGGGTAAAGAATTTTTGCATATTTCTCAAAATACTATTTTATGATTATTGCTTCATAATGATGAAATAATTTTGGTGCTCATTGGGAACTTTTAAATTTTTTCACAGACGATTAATTAAAATACTTCATATATATGGCTCCTCTACCAGAAGTGGAAAAATAATTTTGTAGGGATTACTTTATAGATTTATTATCCAACGATTAAGTTGATAATCTCAGTTTATTTCGATCGTGTTCATATATTTCTTTTCTCCCTTTTAGTTTGGTGCTCTTTATCGATGAAGCTGATGCCTTTTTACGTAAAAGGGCAACAGAACAAATAAGTGAAAGTATGCGTGCCGCGTTGAATGCATTTCTGTTTAGAACTGGCGAACAATCCAGAAAGTAAGTTTTTTATTGCATCTGACTATTTGGTGCACTTTTGAAGTATACATATTGTTGAAATTATTCTGTTAAAGCCAAAGTACATTTAGGTAATTTGAATAGTTGTTATTCATTTAAACTTATTAATTACTTTTTAAGATTCATGCTAGTCGTTGCATCAAATCAGCCGGAACAGTTTGACTGGGCTGTAAATGATCGATTGGACGAATTAGTTGAATTCAAATTACCC
This sequence comes from Acanthocheilonema viteae, assembly GCA_900537255.1. NCBI lineage: Eukaryota > Metazoa > Nematoda > Chromadorea > Rhabditida > Onchocercidae > Acanthocheilonema > Acanthocheilonema viteae. Next base: position 5,574 of record UPTC01000797.1, on the reverse strand, counting down.
GGTATGTTAGGCATCGTATTTTTACTGTGCGTTTGGGGCAATATAGGAATATAAAATGCGCGAATTTGATTTAGAATTTTCTTTTCTTTTTAAAGAACTGCTGTTTATATCCATGTCATCCCAAAAATGAAATATGTCTGCTCTTATTTTATTTCACAGCTTTTTAAGTTAAAAAGTGTTTTGCAATTGGTTAAGTATTTTAAAAGTCGATATGTGATTATTGTTTACGTAGAACGTTTGTTGATTATGAACAAATATCTCAAAAACGGGATATTTCATATATTCAATTTTGAAATACCGGATAATTGCCAGGAGTTTAAATAAATGTTGATATTATGATGTGATACAACCGGGACAAGATTTTATATAGATGATGGGGCAGTCATAAAATAAAAACGCAGTTTTTTTATTGATGCTAAATAATTCCAGGTCCTGCGGAACGTGAACGTATCATATTGCAGTATTTCGATAAATACATTGCTGCACCAGCTACGTCAGGCTTTAAAAAAGCACGCTTGAAGTTAGCAGATTTTGACTGGGTCAAAAAATGCACTGATATTGCGCAGAAGACTGATGGGATGAGTGGTCGGCAGCTCTCCAAGCTTGTCATTAGCTGGCAGGTGACAAATTGAAATATAAAAATATGTGTCAATGTAACACAATGTGTTACGACCTCATATGAAAATTTATCGAAATGTTTGATTTGTAAAAACGCTAAGGAATGAGTTAAAAGTTAAAATTTGGACAGAAAAGCAGACTTATTTAGAATTAAAGGAAATAAAAACGAATAGAAATGCAATTCATATTTCGAATTTGAAAATGCAGGATTATTATCTAGTTGTAGCATTTAAAGCCTTAGGCAGCAGCATATGCTTCGGAAGATGGCGTACTTACGATCGAAATGGTTGATCGTTGCACACGTGAAATGGTCGACCAACACAAACAAAAGATGATGTGGCTCGATAGGGAACAGTTATCCGTGAGGCATTTTGGACACAGAGTAGGTCCAACTTCATATTGATGGGTTTTTGTATGATTTTATTATTTAATAAGACTATCACTATAATCAGTACACGTCATGACTAATAATTCTTGAAAAATTTCATTCAAGATCATGATTGAGAAGAGCTTATTTCTAAATTTTGCGCAGGATTTCAGAAGAAAGTCGGAAGATTTCAGAGTTTCAAATATTTTGATCCTACCATTGCATTTATCAAGTTTACTGATTCGTGCCTCTTGTTATGAAAATACTGTTTTGATATTCCAGGCACCAAAACAATTGTCATCAATGTCGAAATTACAGAGGGAGAGAGCAACATTGTAAAAGTTCATTTTGTCGAACATCCCAAAAATAGCTCTTTTACTTACCAATCAGATTGTTTCATACCATTTTGTGAGCAATTATAGATGTTAATTGTTCAATTGTTATAAAATTTGACATCTGTGGTGCACTTCTTGACTTATAAACCATATTCTAGATGAACGTTAAAATTTTTAAAGGCAATTACGAAATCAGTAAAAATTGTAATCGCTATAAGATTTGGACAATGAAAATTAGTGCTGAAATACAAATAATTAGATGCAGTATTATATTTCTAATAAGTAACTTTGAAAAAGAATTTCAAACTACTATATTTGTTATACGACAATTGCATTTGAATACTACATAGATATATATTTAGAAGCGAATGCATTTAGTGACATCCGTGCATGGCATAGTGCGCTCTCAATGAGAGAGAACTAGAAATCGGGTCTGATACTTTAACTGCTCACCGAAAATCACACTGCATTGTAAACCAAATGTTCTTGTTTTTAGTCCAATTTAAATCCGGTTTATGCAACCGACGAAATAATCGTATCACTGTAAGGTAGATCGCTGAATATGTTTTTATTTCATTTTAAGGCTAAAATAACATGGAAAAAGCTTTATGAATTTTAGGACTGCCTTAAGGGATTTAGCAAGCTCTATCACTCCACGATACTTTTTAGCATTGGTTAAGAAGTCTCGATAATTGTTCCAGTTTTGTTTAAAGAGATTTGAAATCGTTCTATTACTGCTCTACCACTCTCCCTGTTCAACATTTTTGTTCTTTTGCTTACTTTTTAATTTATCCGAATCATTATTAAAAAGAATCATTGTTTCATTATCCGTGGTTGTGATTGTATTTTCACCGTGATTATTCAAAGAACAAAAGAATGCATATCCAGCAAGGTGATCAAAATAAAAGAAATATGTAAACATGAATTTTCGCGGATTTAAGAAAGTGAAGTAATTAGTAAAAGCTTGAATGTGAAAACTAGTATCTGAACATTTGAATAGGATTAGAAAGGAACAAATGGTAAGTATTAAAGAGCATGCCTTAGGCATTGATATGGTGTTGACAGGAAGTGGAAAAGAAATCTGAAAAAGTAAAGAGGAATTTAATTTATTGCTGTCCAATGGAATGATAATGTCCAAAAATTGGGGCTTTCGTAGAATTGTTTATAGCTGGGCTTTATTTGTTCTTTGCTCTCTCATTAGGTTTGTGCCATGGGAATATCAACAATCTACCTAATTGTTGTCCATTGTAATAAGTCGGTATTATCAGCTATATGTTAATACTCATATTCTAATGCTCCCTAAAATTACTTCCTCCATTCTTCCTATCTTCAATTCAACTCGAATGACATGCGTGTCGGGGTGTGTCTGGTGAAAGAGCGTCTCTGAACGGGTAACAAGCAACCGAGAAACATTGAATGGCACCACTGGCACAACAACAATAACACCACCACCATCAACAGCAATAATAACAACAACAATAATTTCATCTTCCCTACTATGCTCAGTTCGAATATCTTTCGGACAGCGGTCATTAGCAACTCGGATCATTAAATTTATATTATTGTAATATCACTATCGTCAATATAACCCAATAATAATAAAAGTTCATCTCATCGATTGAAATTCTCATTTCTTTTTATTTTCACAAAGTTTTGATCTTTTCATGCTTAAATATCTTTATCAATCTAGTAATTTTATTGATTATTACGTATCATCCTTCTTTTTATTGCTCTGTTCAGCAACATATTAGTAATTTTTTTGTATATTTATTCAAATATAATATTCATATAAATTTGATTTTTTTTGAATCTAGATTTTCTTCACTTCCACTTCTATTTTATTTCTCCAGAACTGTGTTAGCTTTAAATTTGTTTAGCTTTTTCGTTCACTACAACATTTTTGTTTTTGATTTGTTAATGAATAAATTTTTTTGAATAACAATATGTTAGTTTTGGTAAAATGCAATCGCTTACTTTTACATGGTAATTGAAGTTTCAATTTAAGTTAATTGCTACGTCAGAAGGATACATTGTAAAAATTGTTGAAGCCGGGTGATTTCAATTAAGAATTTTATTATTTCTATTTACAGAAAAGGATTTGCAATGTTTCAATTGTTCAGTCTTTTCCCTTCATTTAAAAAATTGTAAACTTGACAAGGCTTATTGTAATTTTTTTAAATAAAATGAATGTTGTTTGCATCCTTTCCACTCGTTTGTATTTTATCGACGAGAGAATAAGCGGTACGACGTGGTACCACCAACAATGAGGGAAAATAAAACCGGTCGATTTTCCGATTATTACCATTTGAAAAAATTAGAAGATTTACGGTAGATTTGCCTTATTTTTTTCATTCGTTCATTCATTTCTTTAGTAAAGGCAAAGAGGACGGTATTTTACGGAGCTGAAACCATTCATCAGATTTGTTTGCAAATGAGCATTCAAGCAAGCTTACAGATGGATGAACAGGCGGACGGATATTTAAAAGTACAAACTGCAGCTGACCAATTGGCAACAGTTTTTCAGTTATTTATTATTATTCAAACAAATAAAAAATTAGCTGCCCTACATCGAAATCATCAAATTGTAAAGTGAACTGCCTCATTCGCCGAACGCTTTAAACTAAATGCTTATAATGAATAATTTATGGAAAGTAAGGCTTTTTAATCTTATTGTTTGTAACATTAACACTCTGATCAAAGTGTGAATGAATTACACTGCAATAACTGCTTTATAAAGGAAATTCTTCTATCGATGGACGTCATCTCAACTGTAAAGTATGTGTTGTGACGAGTTTGAATTGTGATGTATGCATCAAAAATACGTGCTATATTGTCAGAAGAAAAGATGAACTGCAATCTGTCTGTTTGGTATGGATGGCCACTACTGATACAATAAAGTGTGGTTTTGAAATATAGGGGGATTGTGGACAGCCTGAATAATGCATCTAATTAGCTCTGCTTCAATCACCCATACAGCAGCTAAAGATGAGAAGCCAGTTAGAAGTGGGTTAAGGGCTAATTGCAATGATAATAGGACTACGTTTTGATACAGTGTTAATTTGTTGTTTGACAGAAATAACCATAGCAATAACAGGTGCACATCAAACTTCTTTTAATTTTGGGAGTTTTTATCTTGCTTAATTGTTAGAAATGTTTATCACGAATCATTGTTATCAATTACATACTTCTATGTATTATCACTTTTTATTATGATGGACTTATGAAAACATTATACACAGCTATTCATTTGAAGATAAATTACAAATCGTATGCACGAGTGCAGATGAATTTTTCAAATGTAACTGATCTAAAATTTATGATGAAGGTCAAAGAATATTTTTTGAGGCAGTAATTTTCTTCTCAAATAAATACAAATGATTTCAAATGGTTAGTTTGAAAAAAATCAATATCGCAAAGTTAGAAAACAAAACGTATATTAAAATAAATTTTAATCAGAAAACTTTTTTAATACATAATTTGTTAGAACATATTGATAATTAAAGTATCAAATTACTAAAAACTTATCAAATTCACTTGATTGTTTGTGCTGTAATAACAACCATAAGTTATTAAAATACAAAAGCGGTGAAATAAATTTTAGGACAAAATGTTGATAGAAACTCAAATCAACAAACCAAACCGAAGCAATGCTATCACATCACATGATTACCGACGATGGCTTATTAAATTATTTCGCTAAAATTTATTTTCTATTTCAAAAACCAAATATATTGGTATTTTGTGCCATTTGATCGCTTGTAGCATCTTGGAAATAATATAATACTGATAAGGAAGAAGGAATTACAATTTACAATTTACAGTGTTTATAGTTTGTCATTATTTACCGGATAGAAAACTGACAGTTTCTGATGATTGCAATGTGCAATCAGGTCATTTTTCTTCACCGATGTAAATTTTCGACCCTTTCTTCTATTGCTTCTTCAAAAAAATAAATTTACATTTTCATTTTTTTGATAATGTTCTTAGTGATTGCGATGTAAAATTATGAGTTTTATGAGTTATATTTATGAGATATAAAATTATGAGTTATATTTTCTATTAAATTTTGCTTGATTTTAAAATCTTAATATCATGACTTGAACAGAAGATTGATCGAATAACTGATATTTCCGATCTCAAACATTTTTCTTTATTAATCTATAGGAGAGAGAATTTAATAGAAAAGAATATAACTATAGGAGAGAGAGGGAAGAGAGGAGAGAGAGGGAGAGAGAGGGAGAGAGAGGGAGAGAG
>UPTC01000796.1:0-26301 GCA_900537255.1 Acanthocheilonema viteae | reverse complement strand
AACTTTCATCAATATCAACTTTTTTTTGAAAGATCTTTAAACAATTAGTTTTGAAAGATATTTATTTTACATTTTGTCCTCTTTAAACAATTGTTTGATAGATAGTTTATCAATGAGTGAAATGGATAACCTAATTTATTTTGATCTAAATAAATATAATTAAATGATACAAATTGAACAGCTGGACCCTATTAAAAAATCCACAAAATTATTATTTTATTTCATGGCCATTATTGTCAATTTAATTTTTATTCATTTGACTGTAGGTTTTATTCATTTTTAAGTTTGCTAATCGTGACAGTGATTCTTCTGTAAACATTCGAATACCGAAATGACCCTTTCCTCAAATCGTATTTAAATTAAACAAACCAAAGCGTGGTAAGTATTATTTTCATATTTTCTACTTAGCTGTTTGCCTCAATTTTTTCTTCAAACAAAAATTTTCCTTTTCTGTTTAACTTTCACTTTATGGAATATTTTTAATTCGAAAATTGTTTTATATGAGCTATAATATATGAATAGCAGTAATTTTAGCAATATTCTTTTTTATATTTTTATCAGAACATCTCTTTTTCTGTTTATTTTGAGTTTTTTTACTGGCTTACTTAATTGAAATAATTTGGATCTGTTTCCTTTAATTGATTGTTTTTGCTTAATTTGTTCTCGTTTCATCATTTTTATTCAAAATTAACTTTTGATTAAATCAAACGTTAACATGAGATGACAATGAAACGCATGCCTGTAATTTATTTCCCATTTTGTTTGTAAATCAAAGGTCTCGCTTCAGATCTATCCTTTGACACTAAAATTTACTACCAATTTAATTTACCAACGAATTGGAAATACATCATATGATCGGTATGGCAAAGATCATTAATGATCAAATATGACACATTGATTTATTTATGAATTTTTAAAATTTTTTATAAAATTACAACTCTTGAAATCTTATCTACTAATATCTTAATACTAGTAATTAATAGGGATTTTGTTTGGAGTATTTTATGTATATTTTCACTTTAAATAACAACTACTTCGATGTAATCCTCAAGCAATCACAGTATTTTGTTGGAAAAGAAAGAAGGAATTAATAAATCAAATTCAAACTATAACTTGAAAGAAGCGACAAAATCTTAACAATGATAACTTCACTTGAAAATTAATGAAATTCAGGATGGCACTTAAGCTATCAGCACTGGTAAACTTATCCTGCTCATTGCTTTGGATATTTCAATCAGCTGAAGGTTATCGTATTATTATTATTATTACCTAAACTATATTATCTTCACAAAATTTAATACATTTCTTTATTTTCATTTTTTGCTAATTTTGGAATGCGATTCAATTTATAGGTCGCTTTATTCAAAACAATGAACAATCACCAAAACGAGCAATTGACATTAAATCACTTTCAAATTTAAACATAACCGATGCTAGAAGTTTGGATGTTCAAAAATTAAATAAGCTTATTTCGCTTATCGATAAAACATGGATTTTACCTCATCCTGGTGCTCATCAACCTATTGGTTCTAACTTTAAGGTTAATCATTATAATGAAATTTTCTAAAAATTTCATCAAATCTTTCGTTTTTTTATTCTTGATTTGTTATCAGGAAAAGTATTCGCTTTCTAGTTTTATTTCAGAACAAAAAAACATGTGCAAATATTTATCAAACCCAAGAAAATGCTTGCCAAGAAATCGGCTTTGGTACAATATGTTTCAATTATTGCTTCGAGCAAGGTATCACTTCTTCCACTTTTATCTCCTGATTCATTAATTTAAATTAGATAATATTTGATAATGGTAACTGTTAATTCAAATAAAATGAATGAAGCGATCAGTATTATATAGTTGACATTTTTCTAACACAAAAATTGATGTCCGATTTATTTTTTCGTATGCTACAAGAGAATAGCACTGAAAAGTGACTAAATTAAACACTAAACGATAACGACATGTATTTTTGGTCACAAATTAATTTATACACTCGTCGTTAATGCTAAAGCATACTTACGATTCTGACGATGAATAAATGATTTGTAAATATCCCTATATCACTATGATTTCTTAGGTGAAGCATTGAAATTTCGATGTCAGAATGTAGCCGATTCAATATATTGCAAAAATAATTCGGCATTTGATTCATTCCTCATGCAGTATCAAAATAATCCTCACAAAGCTAAAAGCTATATTCGTCAGGTTATCACTTTTCAAATTTATAAAATTAATTTGAAACATCGCTACAATGAAGTAAATGTTTGAATATTTTTATTACAGTTTCCTTTTTAAATGACACTTGAAGTAGCTAAAAAATATGAATTAAACGATGGAATATACTGTTGGATTTCAGTTTTTGAATTACTTTAAAAATTTGAAATTTTAGCAAACATATTTCCCAGTTATTTATAATTCACCAGTTTTTCTTTTCTAACATAGATAATTTCACGATGCTATGCAACAGCAGTATGTGACACACAATATGGAATTTTAAATACAACAATTATTGATGGAAACAGCGAGGAATGGGGAAGTGATAATGTAGCACCAAGCTTAAACCTAATCACCAATAATAGTGTATGATTAATTTTGGAATATCCTGATAAAATATCGTGATTTTAATGAAAATAAAATAGCTTAATCGTTTGTGATTTTTGCAAATTCGGTAAGCAAGTAATATTCACAGATAACTGTATCGACTGATTTCTAGCTATTTTAGAAAAAATAGTTTATCGAAATTTCGGCTTGGTACATGTTCAGCGATTGACACATTATTAATGAAAAAAATAACTTAAAAATACAATGAACTATAATTTGAAATGGATGAAAATTTTAGAATCAGCAAATTGTTCAACAACGACTGTCACAAATACAACCAATAAGGCCAATACCAATATGGCAGTTACTTCTACTACGACATAGAATGACTACGGCCGCCAAACCATTCCCGATCGTAAAAGCAATGGAAAATAACGAGCTAATTGAAGCTTCGAGTGAAAAGAGTTTAGAAAAGTAAAAAAAGCTTTCGGATTTTTGAACCAACGAAATATTTGCATAATTTCATTCAATGACCAAAATGAACTATCATTAACCATTTCATCCTTAATATTGTACAATTTCAAGATTTTTTTTTTGCTTTTCAGATTTGGAAATACTGAGATAATGGAAGAAAACAATTCTGAGGATATAAATATAAAAAATAGTTCGGAATTTACGCGAGAAGTAACAACATCAACGAAACAAACTGCCTCAAGAAGGGATCAAAATGAAAAGCAAGCAACAGAAAAATTGTTGTGGTTGTGTAAAGTGTTGCAACAAATGAAAAGAAACGAAATTTGCTGAAAATTCCGTTCCCTTTGCAAATAAAACGATACAAAATTTTATAGACATATTTTAAATTATGCCTAAAATAAAATAAATAAGCACATAGACAAAAATATAAAATATATAGATGTAAAAGTGAAAATGATCAAAAATTTTTTTAAACGAAGAGTTGTTGAGGAGGGTTAATTACTGCCAACAGACACAAGTTACTCTTGTCTAATGCATCACGAATCTGCTGATCGAAAGGATTTTCCATCCAGAAATGCTTCACAAACAGAAAAATAAATATTTTAATGCCCTCGACGCCTCCTTTCTGTCACGTCCTTAATAAAATATTTGACCTATAGATTGATATCACATCCAATTGTTAGCTCAACAATTTTGCTAAAATCAAAATTTCAAATTTCATAAAATAAAAGAACTAAAACATATATTATTCAACATAGTAGGTTCATTATGATGGAAAATTTACATTGCCATTTTCTCCTCAATATCTTTTTGAACCTGCAAAATATATACGGTTCCGAAGACGAAAAAAATCTTAACTTCAACAATTCAGCCTTTTTGCATACTCAAACGGCCAAAGTTAAAATTTCTAGCGTGACTTAAGGTTAGAGCCTCAGCTCATCAGGGCTCTGATAGGCCCACATTAGAAGGGAGCCATCGGAGCCATCATAAACTGAGACTAACAAAATGATACCTTAAGCTTCGTCTATAAATGTCAATCTACTCTTCCTCTTCATCACAAACAAATGATATAGGAAAGAATTCTCCAAATTATAAACAAATTATCTAAAAACTAACGATTTTTGCAGCATTCATTCGTTCCATTGTGGTATTGAGATTCTTCAAAGTACGAGTGATCGCACTCCGGACTCTTGCCGTTGATTCCACGTAACCTTGGGCATACTGTGAGTAATTCACATTTGCCATTTCACCAACTATTTTCAATTCACCAGCAAACATTTTATCAAATTTGACGCTCTGCTTCTGAGCTTCTTGTACAACCATCTGTAAAGATTAATCAGGGTATAATAATTTTAACATAATTGCAATTTTGAAATATAGATGTTAGCACCTTACTTGAAGTAATCAAAGAACAGTACAATTTTGCTAAGCATCGTCATCGATTTTTCCACTTTTTCTTCCTATTCCCTTTTCCTTACTCCTTCTTTATCAGTTCTCTCTAATTCTTGAAATTTTAATCAAATGCTTACCTAAAACCAATGTCAACCATTAGCTTATATATCTATGAATTATTAGCAAAACTTACAATATCATTTTCAATTTGATCACAGGTTTCGAGAAAATAATCGAATGAATTGATGTATGCTTCGCTTGGACTTAAAATCTTTTTTTCCAAATTTTCCACCGATTTGGGTTCATCTAATGATTTTACTGAACTTGGATTTGCTGAGAGCGGATTCACGGATTGAGGATTCACTGACTGCGGATTGACGGATTGCGGATTAACAGACATTGGATTATGCATTGCAGTACCAGATCCATCTTGTTGTTGCCGCAAGGTTGAAGGCCGTATCACTTCAGCAGCTGTTTTGCTCCAGTCCTTTTAAAAACTTAAATCAATTAAATCAAATTGAAATAACCAAATAACAGAAAGAATAATATCATTTTTTAAGAAAAGAATCGTGCGATAAGAGAAGAAATTGGGCAAGAATATTTAGAATATATATCCAGAGAAAAGTTAGAGAAACTTTTAAGCCAAAATTTAGCACAATCCCCACAGCCAACAAATCAAAAATTTCTTGTAATTTAATTGTAATACTGTGTTGCCTTACTTGAAGTGAGTACCGAAGATCCCGTAATAACAGGTTTCTGGCTAAGGATACTGGATCTGGTGGTACTATGGTAGGTGTTGATATATTATCCTGGGTAGTAGTAGACTGCACGGACGATGGCGCTTGCTGAGGAGTTGCAGGTGTAGAAACTCGTTGCGATGATGGATTTAAGGTTGAGATCGCATTCAGAGGTGTTTGAGGGTTATTTGATGGCGGTCCGCCAGTTGAAGATGGTCTACCTGGTGTTCCCTGCTGCTGTAAAAACGAGAACTACCTTTCAATATCAAAAGTATAAGAGAATTTTTAAAAAATGTTTCCTGTAACAATGCTTACAAAATTCCAAACAAGAAAAAGAAAACTGATTCAGAAGGACATACTGAAATTCCCTGTGGACCAGGGCCAACAGCTGGACTCCGTGCTTGCCCGTTCACGAAATTGGGATGCGATATTCCCTGTTGCTAAAAAGTTTTGAATGAATCATTATAAAAAAAAAAACTGTAAAAAATTCAACTGATAAAAATTGAGAAAGTTTTTCTTGAGGACACAAAAGACTGCCGCAATCTTATGACCAAGCCAAATCCATAGTAAAGAAAACAAAATTGTCCGTGTAGTGCGTAAAAGAAAAATCATTAATGGCCTGTAGCCAGCAATTTCAGGCAAATAGCTCAAATTATCCACCGAAAACATAATACCAAAAGCTCGAAACAAAAGTAACGAACAAAAGTGATTTTAAAAAAGATTATTCATCTCATGTTATATGACCATTTCAATCATAAGATCATGTTTTAAGTAAATATTCAATTAAAAAAGCTTTAATTAAACATGAATTTCACCTGAATATACCCTTGTTGCGATGCCATCTGAACCTGCTGCATTGGTTGCATTTGTTGATGCTGTACACTCATGTGGCCAGATTGATTGAGGCCTTGTACAATACCCATATGTGTATTCATCATCTGTTGACCCATATGAGCCTGTGATGGCATCATCTGTGGCGGTGCTTGAGCGGCGTTGATCATACCTTGTGGATAACCGGCTTGCGAAACCATTACACCCTGAGGCTAAAATTGGAAAAATGAAAAAATTTTTCATTTTTTTAACATAATCGAAAACTAGAAAGTGGAGTAAATTTAAGGTAGCTAATTACGTATGATCTGTCCAGTTAATTTATGATAACTAATTACATACGCGTAAAATTAAGCGATAAACTACTAATGCCACTTACACGCGAGGGATTCACCAATATAAGTATTTAGATTGCTCCCCTTCCGATTTCAGTTCTCTGTTTTTACCTAAATCTATTCGATCTTTGAAGAATCAAAAATAATGAAAAATATCCAAGAGCAACCTAAGATGTAGAGAATACTTTCTTTGAAAAAAAAAACAGACTAAAAATGTTGAATATTTTCAGGTTTCAATTTTGAAAAGTTTAAAATTCCAAAATAAAATAGATTATTTGAAGAGGCAGTAAATGCGAAATTTCTATTGATTCTTATTATATCTCACCATGTTGATCATCTAATAGTCTTCAAAAAAGCTGTTAGATGATCAACATGGTCAGATATGATAAGAATCAGTACAAAATAGTAAAAGCAAACCGTATTCATCATCTGCTGTGAAGTAATGACCATTCCGGGATGTGACATCATAGCATTCAATTGTCCCGCACTCACTGATCGTGGGATCGATTGATGACCATACATTGTCCTTATCTTACCTATACAAGTTTGAATTTATCCGAAATTGAATTCATATATGAATAAATTGATAAAAACTGTTAGGAGAAAGTAAAATTTTGCCATTGTTATCCAAATAGTTAGATTTCATTATCTTTTATTATCCGCAGCTTATTAATTTCTTAGTTTGATTTAAATTAATTGAAATACGGTTGGGTGAAATTTCAGTTGATGCATCTGTATTCATTCCATTTCATTTCAGAAATACTATAGCAAGTTCGATGTCAACTATTTGCGCATCATAAGGAGATAATTTTAAAACCAATGAAGCTATCATATCTTATAGCATTAATCATCTCCATGTTATAATCTCACCTGATATTCATATTTATGCAGTACGTCATTCGTCACTTTAGCCTAGTCACTTCCGAACAGCACAACAATCACTGTCATATAATGCTAGTCACTTTCATTACTAATATATTAAGCTACATGATAAAATACTGATAAATCCCTGTACTACAATACATAAACCTTCTATGCATTTATATTTAGGAAAATTCCGGAATTTTTAAATTAGTTTTTATGTCTATAAATATACCGAAATTTATGTAATATTTACAGAGAAAAATTTTTTTTGAATAAACGAAACAATCAACTCAATTAATCGATAGCTTAATGTTCAACCACAACTACAGTTCATTATGACCTATAGCAATAATCTAAGGTAGCCAACCTTGTTCAACTTGAAGATTGCCAAGCTAATAATAGCATTTTAATGTTTCACGTAAATGTAACAACAATTTATTGCTCTACATGAAGGTAGCTAACTGAACAATTTACCCCTCCGCGTAAAGGAAATCAGTACTTTATGTTAAATAATTCCGTGGTCCGAGTCACAAAATACTTTGCGTCAAGTGACTATTATACGTAACAGTCGACGTACGAGATGAGGAAACGGATGGGATATATATATGTTTTTCTATTTTTTGTTTAAATTTTTACTATTGCATTTTTCTGTTCGTTTTTGTTTTTATCTATATTTTCTACTTTGCTAATTTATTTGCTTTTTTCGTTGTAAATTATTCCTTCATGCTTGTTTTAATATGGTATACAACGTCATATTATGGTACATAGATAAAATAGAATACTGCCACTGTTAGAATAGATCGTTATTACTCTGCAAGTGATACAATAAACAGGGTGATATGATAAAAAGCATCAATCACGATTATCTCATTATGATTATTATACTCATACATCTCCACATTTATAGGGCTAAGCTAAGGGTAATAGGTTATAAGTAAAAATTTGAAATTGTTCAAGTTTTCTTTGTTCATTTTTATCTCTGCTATTAAAGTTTTAGAGATATTATCAAATTATCAGTTAAAAATTTTTTTGCTTTTTTGAACTTTCACAGGTTTGGTAAATATGAACTTTCACAGGCTTGGTAAATAAGTAATGATATTGGGAATATGTACAGAACTTACCTTCTGTTCATATTACTTCTGTTCTTATATGATGGGTTATGCTTTACTCATTGGATGATTACTGATGATGGACTTACTATAAAATCTGTTGTAAGTTATTCTCATATATTTTTTTAATACTATTAAATGATAGATTGTTATTAGAAAATCCAAGAATTGGAAATATCACGTGGTACTTGAAAATAAGATCATCTTTATTGGATCAGTCAAATATGAAACTTTTTAAGAATGGAATTAGAATAGTTTGTGTACGCCTCTGTCTCTTTCATTTTTTCTAGAGAGATTTCAAATCTCTAAGTAGATGTCATTTTATTTCCAATATAATTTTTTATTGAATACTTTCCTTTCAATTATTATTCCGCTTTACGTTCAAAATGTTTAAATTTTTCTTTCAAATTATTCAAACCAGGAATTATTTTGATCTGCTAACAGTTTAATTTATTATCAGTTATCAGTTTTGAGAATTTTTTCTTCAGTCTGATTCACCGTATCATATGGTACAGCCGCATTCGTTGATACAGTTTTTAGACCAAGAACGAAAATTGAAGAGTATTACACACATGCGGGGTTTTATTGAAGAACATGAGGTTTTGTTCATTTCTATAATTTATTAAAAAAGCATAGTATCTATGAAATAGGAGGAAATATTAAAGCATTTAATGTCTTAAATTTGGGTGAACAATATTCTTAAATAAAATTACCTCAACTTTAATTCGTAATATATTATTACTAAAATATAAGTAAAGTGAAAACTGTTTGCAGAAGAATATCCATATGTACGAAAATGCCGATGATCCAGAACTTGAAACGAAAATTCGTAAAACTGATGAAGATTGCATAGTGGGTGGATCCATGTCGACTAAAAAGGATGCTTTCTTACTAGCATACACGCTTGGGAAGTTGGTTGAAGAGTAAGTGTTTCAAAACTTTGTGAGTAATTTTATTTGATTTTTTTTGCAAAAATAAATTTGATTGGAATTTAGTTTGTATCTGCATCAGTCCTCTTTTTTCCCATATACTGGGAGACACAAGGTATTATGCCAGTATTGCTTTCATCGAGCTTTGAACACATTCTCATTTTATGCATCCCTGCAAGTTCGAACTTACTTTTGAGAGAACCTGAAAGATGGTCTTACGCTGTTATAACTCAATCTTTATGCTATCCATTATAAAAAAAATTAAGCTGGGATAGGTAGATAAACATCGTGTTCGCTATCATTTTCATGTTAATTGTTGATGAATGATTTGAAACTTCTGTTTACTTAAATTTTAAATCTGTTTAATTTTTTGAAGCATAAAATTTTCAGTTTGGAGATTTTAGCCAGCGTTGAATTTAGCGATGATAAGCAAAAGCCTAGAATGGAACCACATTGTATATATAATTTGCAATTTAGTATGTATGCTTTCGAACATCTTCCGGTATGATATTAATATTATAGTCAAAACAATTTTGTATTAAATGTGTTTTCTGTCGACTTGCCTTTATTATTGATTAAGTTGATACGGAGAGAATTAGGAGCAAAACATTACTTATTAATTGGCTGTGCAAGCTTTTACTTTTTTCGATATGCATTTTCAGTTCGTGCAGCAACGTGACAAACTCAAAGTTATCCCCGAAGCCGTATTCGAGAAGTTACTTCCACCAAATTATTCAACCGCTGAATTTGGCAGTCATGTTGCAAAAGCATTAGAAATGGTCTCTTTCATTAATTCTGTTCTTAGGTGAAACTCGCAAATTTTTTTTAATATGTTGTGATATTTCACTAAATAGAATAATTTTAGAAACCAACTAGTGATTCATTTTTGCGGTTAGCTGCTCTTTATTGGCGGATTAAAGGTGATGCTCCAAAAGCTGTGGAATGTTTTCGACGTGCTCTTCACTTTACAACAAAGTAAATCATAGAATCGGATCATTTTTTCATTACTAAACTAGCGAAATGAAAGAAGAAATTCTTGAAAACCTCTTTTTGCTAAAAGTAGATGATACTGAAACGTTCGGCATCAGATTAATTATCTTTAGATACAATAAACTTTCGTAAGTAGAAACTCTATATTTTGTTGGACTGTATTTCTGATGCTGAGGATTTTGTTTGTTTTGCAAAGAAAGTATAAATCCCGTGCAAAACGGTGAAAACTGCAGCTTCTTAGCTCGAGAACTTTTTGGTGATGTGGCTTAGACTTTTCTTCACTATGTATTATTACATTTTGGAATTCTAATAAATTTTTGAGTTTTCCAGAGATGTATTTCTATCTCAATTTTTATCTTTTGCAGAGAAATGCAAGCTCGTACTCAGTTTGATTTTGGGAATTTGATGCATCGTGCTGGGTATCCCTCGGATGCGATCGTTCTTTATCAGGTTTGTTTCCGTCTAATTGAAGACACAACTCCAAATGAGCTTTATTTTAATTTGTGTTTCCAGCTAGCATTATTGAAAATCAATGATGCTGTGATACATGTGGCCCTCGCTGATGCATATGCATTGGTGCAAAACCGATCGGAAGCTATTAGACAGTATGACATTGCTTTTTCATTAGATTCATCAATGAAAAGCGCTCAAATTAAGGTGTGTTTTATAATGCTTTTCAAATAAGCTATTTGTTATTATGAGGCAATGAATTAATTGGACAGTTTTTTCGTTCTGGAACG
This sequence comes from Acanthocheilonema viteae, assembly GCA_900537255.1. Lineage (NCBI taxonomy): Eukaryota > Metazoa > Nematoda > Chromadorea > Rhabditida > Onchocercidae > Acanthocheilonema > Acanthocheilonema viteae. The sequence goes on along the minus strand of UPTC01000796.1, from coordinate 15,367 downwards.
GTTATAATATTGAGTCCATAAGAACTTAAATTGTAATGATAAGTATAAGATGGAATAAGTAAAACAGGCCTGTCGATTCTAGCATTTATATTTCTATCGTTCTATTATATATCATGAAAATCAATCAATAGTACGAATTAGATTATAGCACCAGAGGTTGGATCTACAAATCGTCATAGTTAAGCAGCATTTTTTAGGCAGGGTCACTGAAATGCGATCAAAAATTAATCAGTGCAATGGAAGAGCAACACAGAAATTTGCTTGATACAATTAGAGAGAAAAACTTGTATAATGACAAGTACAGGACGTTTGCTTCATGATTAATTCTTATATTCTTTTATTTTTCCAGGGTATTTCTATTTCTTCATTTTCAGTTTGGCGACTAGTTTTGATTAGTTTAAAAAATAGAATTATTTTTTAAATTAGTTATTTCAAAACCTCAATTTTATTTCGTTTTTAAGGCTTGAAGCAATAAAAAAGATGGAAGAAAATGTGAAGCGAAATGTTGTAGACCTCGAAGAAAAAGTGCAGTCTGCTCTGATTTATGATTATTTCACATATGGTAGTCTACCCTGTAAGCTTCTCCTCTCTTTTTTTTTGCCTAACATACGAAACTGGATCTTATATTTAGCAATTATATTTAAGGAAAATTCTCAGGCTATTAAATAAGTTCATACTATAATACTTTATTGTTCCAAATTATGTCTCAAACATGTGCATTAATAAGTTACACTGGTTATAGATTCAAGCTGCCGTTCAGTACCTATTGCGAATCGTTTAGTAATGCAGTGCAGCGTAAGCGATTGGCGAAATTATCGAGCTGCTCGCGAAGAAAAGCACCGCAAACTTATTGCAAATGTTAAGCGAAATGCAGCAAAAAACGTATGTTTCTTTTAAGCAACAAATGATAATTCAATTAGTGTAATTGTTTCTGCTGTATGCTATAGATTGACCAGTGTTCTACGATTGATGTTGCTGAGAACTGCTGATGCTTATAATTTCATATTCTCATTACTGCATATGTTTTAGTTTTGTAGCAGTAATCAGAGAAGTGGCCACAGAATGCCATGTAACGACAAAAATATTTTAAGCAGTTTACTGAATTCTTTTTTCCTCCTATTACATGTCAAAATTTGAGCAGTCTTATGATTTATGACTTTTGATTTCTTATTATTTGGTTATATTTAAATAAAACAAAGTGATAAATATTAAAAATTGACTATTTAGAGCATTGGATAAATTATGCAAAAACTCTTGTTTGGAGAATGAGATTATATATATAGAAAGCATATTACAGACACCAAAATACAGTGCTCGAAGCGTTGTGGAAAATTTGAATGATTCTCGTGAATTGACAGTATTTCTAGAGAAACTGGAACTCATGAAAGAAATGAATATGGATGAGCCAATTGGCAAGCCAATTTATCCACGAAAGATGTAAATTATAAATCTGAAATTTGGAATTCTTCTGTAAAACTGAAGTAAATATTGAAATTTTTGATAATTTTTTTCCGAAATTGTCACCAGTAATGTAGAATTTCTTTTTAGATTACCATCAACCAATGAACTTATAGAGCATTATTTGGACAGCAGTTGGCCAAACAAAACATTGTGTGAAAACAGTTATTGGCGTTCTCCGCTTATATCGGCAGAGCATCTCCCCCAACTTTTCTTAAGCCCGGACAATAAAGGATTCAGGTGATCTTTTGGTACTGATTGTAAGATTTTTTTCTGATAGTATTAACTACCTTTTATTATACTTATAAATTAGGTCATTCGATTTACTTGGGAAATATCTTGGTTTGAACGATGGTGAAGAACATCCATTTCCATGGCATCCGCCTTTTTGTGGCATTTACATATCCGAGGAACCACTGCAAGCTGTACTTAAAGTAATTTTTTATCAATATTAATTTCAGTTGGAAGAATTCATTCTAACGTCAGTAACTAGTTTCAGATATGAGCGATAATTCAATATGATATATGTGTCGAAGAATGTCTTTAAGCAATTTGCTTTTTCTGTGTGCTTATTTTCCTATCTTAATATTCATTGAGTGACAGTGTTGCATTAGCTCTTCGGATCTATTTCTAAGATTGTAACGAATATTAATTTCAAGAAAAAGTTAAGCTATTCTGACTTATGTTCATAGTTAATTGTAGAACTTAAAAAGGTCGTTCTATCAAAAAAATTTTAGCTGCCTGGTATTCGTGCAGCGGCAGCACGAGGTCCCTCTGTACAATTCGCGGAAGATAAGCTTCGGACGGTATTTTTAAAGCTCATGGATGATAAAATTACTGAAGCAGATATTGCGCAACGTATCGGAACTCTTATGAAATACGTTAGTTTCTTCATACTCCATATGTTTTTTTTTCGTTTTTTCATTCATTTTTTCCTAGAAAGAACTGAGTTAGTATGAATTATTTGCTAAATTTGCACAGGTAATTTATCTTAATTGATTAAATTTGAATCTAATTAAATTGCAGAAAATTGGACCACAGTGGTTAATTTACAATTTAGCAGCTTTGTATTGGCGAATTGTTGGTGTACCAGGTGAAGCAGTTACATGTCTTCTTGCAGCTTTGCAAATACAAGTTAGAAATTCTTTTTTGGAAATTTTCTTCATCTTCCAATTTAATATGAAAAAAAATTTGCCAATTACGAAATATCATCGCAATCTTGAAAAAAAACATAGTTGTATTTCTAGCCAGGATTCTGGAATTTAAAAGGATCAATTTAAGTAAACATCCTAAATTTGGGGAAAATGAAATTTGTATTTTCTTTTAATTTTGGGATGCATTATATTATCCAACACCATAAAAGTCTGTAGACTTTTATGGTGTTGGATAATATAATTTTTTTTTTTTGATAATATAATTTACATGTCACTCTATGGGCTTTTTCAAAAATTACAAACAACCTGACATGCAAATTTGTATGGTGCACTTTGTAACTTCGTTTTACAGATATATATCTCTACTACTTCTTCTTAATTTTTATACGATATTATAAAAATATCTTTTTATCATTTTCCTTTTGTTCTGCTTTATCTCTATTTATTTCTATCTTAATCTTTATACAATATTAATTTTTTTCTTATTTGACTGAATTTTTCTGTTAAAGAAGTTAATTGCGATGAATTTAGGTTATGAATTCATTTTGTCATATCATGTCATTCACTTTTTATCATGTGGCATGGATCTTTTTATCATTTATTTTATATTTACCCGTCAACTTAGCATTTATATTACTTGTACTTATTTTTCCATTACCTTTTATTTACTTGAGTTCAGATTCTATTATTGATATTAGACCGTTATGTGAGATTAGCAAATGTGAAACGGTATTTCTCTTTCCCTTCATTATTATTTTTAATTATATTCAGCCTGAACGATACGCAGATGTTGCACTGGTGCAGTTAGCGCAGGTTGTTATCCGTTATGGTACCAGATATGACAATTATCTGAGCGATGCTACTGTTCTGTTGAACAATGCAATGCGTATTGACCCGAATGAGGTTTATTCTCTTCTTTTCATATATTTTAAATTGAAAAATCTATCTATATTTCAAATCCTATGTTTATCTATAACAATAATATTATATACAAACACAGGACTTGAATTATAATTAGAATTTTTAAATCATGAAACTTTAAGGCTCTCCAAACACATATTCCGTACTACCAATGTATGGAATATGTGTATAGAGAGCCCTAACAGTTTTGCGATTTAAAATAATTTTACTGAGAATAGAAGAGCACATCCTTTGATTTCAAACCGAATTAAACTAACTTAAGAAGTGAAAACTGTTCCTATTAATTTCTAGATCGGAATAAATGAAATAAGTTTTGTGAATTAGGTTTCATTTAACATTACAATATTCGTGGCAAAGTTCCAGAATAGTGGAGAGTTTTTTTTGGTCCTTTTCTTTCTTTAGGCTAGCAAATGCTAGCAAACAGAATGGCCGTAAGAAAATTAACCATGTAGTCTAACATAGAAATTAAATATTTATTTCTTTACTAGTTGTTGAGTGACTATATATTATTAAGTTTAATTTGTATTAAATTATTATGCAGTTTATCCATGTAATACTTTTGGAAGTGAATAGGAAATTATTACCGTATATGAGGGGTAATAATTTCCTTTCGCTTTCAAAAGTGTTTGTGATTTATAATATCCCTAAGACCTTGTGAGAATTGGATTTTTTTTTAATTTGACTGTGGAAAGTTTTCAGCCCATAATACATTTTTTAATGGGAATTGTAAAAATTCTCGAAAAGAAACATATCACCGCATTAGCACACATTGGCGCTGCAGTTATTCTGGATCCGTTATTTCAACCAGCTGTTGCTGTGCTTCGTGCATTGAAATGTTTCAGTAAAGTAAGAACTTTATCAACATTTTTGCCAAACTGCTTTTGTTATTGTAGCTGTATTTCAGCTCAGTTCAGTTTTTTTTGACATTTTTTAAAATCTTTTAGTTTAGTTAAAAATTAAACTTCTTTTTAGGTTAAAAATTAACTTTTTCTTTTAGTTAAAAAAATAAACTGATTCAAAGAAAAGTGGACTTGACTGTGTGGGATACATGTTAGCCAACCATTTCTACGGTAAAATTTTGAATAAAAATAATCTATAGAGTAAACAGAATAAACAAGGACTGGTTATCGAACGAATTCATTTACGTTGTTGTTCCAAAGAGGAATTGAATGTTTATTGTTTTGGTATTCTTAGCGATCGATGTTTCACGATATCCGAGAAAGGTGAATTTATGGGAACAACTTGTCCCGTGCACTCTAAAAAGAAAGAAGTGGTCAGCGTTGTTGTTTTTCTTCTTAGTCTTCTATTTTTTTGTGATGTTTTCTTATGTCATTTATATACTATTTTCTAATCATATTTTATTTGTTATTAAATTGCAATTTATTAAAACTGAATATCAATGTACGTATGACCACCTTCTACTTGAAAGAATTCACTTGCCTATATCCTCAAGTTAGGCCCAATGATAAGTAATTGAAATACTGAGACCGTCTGCATTAGGTTATGTTTGAAAGTAGTCTTATAACCAAGGGAAATAGTTAGTCAATTTTTTAAACTATATGTTGTTGTGCAACTAATAAAGAACTGGATCAGTGACCAGTTTAGATTTGCGAGAGAATATTTGTTTCAGGATTTCTGCAGGCGTGCTTTTTCATTTGCACCTTTTATTTTACCTGTGAATCCAAGCAGTGTCGAAGGTATGAACTACTAGATATTTTTAGGCATTATTATCGCTTGAAATTCAGTCTACTGAAATCTACTAGCTGAGAGTATATCTAGAGATAATATTATGATTCAAGTCTTACTAAATCAAAGTTTTATTTTGATTTTCTATTTTTTTTCTAATTTTTCTAAAATATTGCAGAATATTAATAGAGTACTAGAAAGTATATGAAAAAATAATGTTCAAGTGAAGCAACCTGATAATTTTGCAAATAGTTTCTATTACTTTATTTTAATCTAGTAACTGACCTGTAAAAGAGATATTCAAATTTCTTACGCTTTTTTTATCTTACAGGAACTGAAAAAAAAGTGCAAAAGCAGTTAATCAAACACTCAAAGATTGCTCAAAGGAAGACAAATATAGATATTTCTGATGAGGCAATGTTTCTTCATTTACATTTTTATTAAGATATCTGTTCATATATGTATCCAATTTTGTGCATAATACATTTCCTGTATACCGATTTTTTGTTCATCATTTGGTAGGTTACAATTTTTTTTATAATTTATTACAGAATGGGAATTTATGGTAATTATGTTTCTTCTCTTTGCCAATTCAGTCGAAAATGGAATTGCATTTTTGAATAAAGATATTTTAGATCCCATTGGACTATGGAGCTGAAGAAAGTTTACGAAAAATTCAAAAAATGGCTACTCCTTCAACAGAAAGTTTCTTTCAAAGCGAGGTTTATTCGAATTTCCGATTTAGTGGAGCGACTAATTATTGCAGTTCACTGCACTTTTTATGTCTTTTTTTTTATTAAGCTGTGATTTGATCCTTATTCTAAAAATAAGGTTACAATGAAGTTAATAGCTTGTCTGTAGTAGCACAATTTAGATCCTATTTACGGAAAGCGCTTCGCCAAAAGAAACAGAAATGATTAATTCGTGGGAGGCTGATGTACTTGTTGACAAAATAATTATACCAGAGGTAATCTGACTTTGTTTGGAATAAGTATTCTTGTCATTTTATATGCTGTATTTTCTCTCTGTTTAAATATCGTCTTAACATTTTATTACTGAGTTTTAAAATTTAGTAACTTGAAATTCCTGATACTTATTTTAATCTAGATTTCGATTGCTGTCTTATGAAGTTTGTTAAAGGGTCGGCTAACTTTGACGCAGGTTCCAGAACGTCGAAGAATGATTGCTTTCGACATTCCACTCCCTTCCGTATGAAAATTTTTATTTTGTAAACTTTCATTGATTGGAAACTAGTTCGATGCAATTTTTATATCACCTGAAACCACCTAAAGATTCGGGAAAGTGAAATCATTAAGACTCATCCCAAATAAACATTACGTTATTACAGAAATTACCGCTGCCGTCTAAAGATCAGATCACGACTGGTTTCCGATATGTATCACTTCCACCAAAGCGTACGCCAAACAGTAATTTTTGTGCGAATATTAAAATGGTTGGTAATTTAATCGATATGAAAATCATTTAGAATTTAACACTTTCCAAAAAAGCTAGTTGATTCTGCATAAAATGGTATATTTCGTTCTGCATTATTTTATCATAATGATAGTGGCTATCGAAAATAGACAAGATAGCCAAATTGGGATACGCGAATTTATGGTAATAATCACATGAAATATCATAATTTTAATAGGAGTTTTATTATCTTTGAAAAAAAAGTTTAAGAGTGCATTAAAGAAGGCTATTTTTTTAGTTAGAAAGCTAAATTTATCGAGATCTGTTTTTTTTGTTATTCATTCAGGAATTTAATATTTGAATTGTTTTCTAGAAAATAGTACATTGCTGATTTTCAGAGCTTAGCGATTCTTCGAGAACAGAGCACGTCAACTTGGCTATCTGTAACAGCCAAAGGAGTAAATCTGGAGGAATTCATCGATTTCCGAACACCAGTTAATTTAAACGAGGATTTTGAACCTGTTTGTCCAGAATTGCTGTCACCTTCACCACTTCTTACTCTTGACCATCTGCCAGCTTATCATCTTCGTCATCAGTTTATTCATTACAAACCTGAAAAAGGATTAACAGATGCAAGTTTTTAATTCCTATCAAGGCAAAACTGAAGGAAAAATATCGGTAATAACTTGTTGGTTGACGCATATGTTTCATGAATTCTTCATTGAGCGCGACTTAACAAACATGTTTTTACAAAGATTGATTGCATTGCAATCATAATTTGTTTATTAATAGTATTCATTTTATTTCATAATTTTAAGGCATTTCTAAAATTGGGAAAAGGAAAAGAACGAATTGAGATGGTCGCCAAAAGACTGAAGGATGCTATGGCACTGTCATTTGCACAGAGCAAGTTTTTTTTCTTTTGTCTAAAAAGGTGTTTTAAATAATCTGTATTATTTAAATATCTTGGTATTTTAAATAATACGGTTATTGCAGCTCATTAAATGGCTGCTATGATGTTTTTCTGAGCTATGGAAATGAAGTGCAACGTCGAATAAAAAACAGCTTAGAACTTAAGGTTTTTTTTCGTGAATCAAGTACTATTGGCGTTTTTACTTGTAGATAAGGGTCGTGTACACTGGTCTTTATCAACTGCTTCAGCTTTATATTGGCGTGTAAAAGGTGATGCTGTGAATGCACTGAAGTGTCTCAGGCAATCGCTGAATTCAGCTCCACCGGATATGAGAGTAATTTTTCCTATCATAAGAGAAAGAAAAAGAAATAAGTGTATACCTCTGACTTAAGAAATGGTTCATTTTTACATCTTGTTACACACTACATGAAGTCAGAATCTGTAAATTTCTTGGTCGGAAAGTAAGATGAACGTTAACATTCAAGAGTAACAATTTTACAAATCTCAAAACAAATGAAATATTAGAGTCGTTCAGAAATTATCTTCCAGATTCTAGTATTTATATGATTCTGGGACTATTTTTCTTTACAAAAAATTACTATTCGAGGGTCAGAAACATAATAAATTGTTTTACTTTTTGTCTAACTGAATGTAATAAACTGTACTTTTCAGGATGTAGCTTTAGTTAGCATGGCTAATATATACCAACAAGCGGGGTTGTTGCACAGTGCTTTGATTGCTGGTGGTTTTGCGTTAAAAATTTCACCCAAACTTGTTGCTATACATTTTACTCTTGCCAATATTTATGCTTCACTAGTAAGTCATTAAACTTTACACTTAGTTTAGATACGAATTTGAATATGTTATGTGCTGCTAAGTTTTTTTTATATTATTGCTTAAATTAATCTTTCAAGAATGTTTTCTATGTAAATTGCATCTGTCACTGATAATAACTCTAAGAGCAGGAAAAGAATATCCTCTTTCTTACCGTAATGTATTAATTTTTATTGGTAATTGCAAGGTCAGACTAAAAATTATTGCTTAAATTGTACCAAGAAATGAATGATGCACAGATCAACTTTCAAAGTGATTTAAGTTTTAAAACTTTTCACTAAATTACAGGAAAAATACCAGCATGCTTTAATGTTCTATTATTCGACCTTGTCAATGCAATCCAATTTTGAACCAGCGAAAGAACGAATTCGTACGATTTACTGCTTTGCTGAAAGTCTTTCTGTAAATTCATAGTGAAGTTATCACTTAAAATTCTAGTATATAGTTCTCAGAACACTATTTCGTCTCGTAATTATATTTTAATTTCAAAAAAAATTCCAAATCTGTCAATTTTGCTCAATTGATTTTATTTAAGTGAAATCGGAAAAGAAAGAGGAACTTTTTTTCATTTTAATTGCTTCAGTTTCTTTGCATAATTTGTTTCGATTCAAAATTGTTCATGAAATCGTTCTTCACAATTTACCGTTGCTTGATTAATGTCCAGCAATTGCTGCTGCTTCTTATGTTTCGCGATTAAGTATCATGTTTTACTAATTAATCATTTCATGTAATTATTGTTGTATTTTGTTTATGATTCACTAACACAATCATCAGTATTGATCATCCTAAACTGATCAGTTAATTCCAGCATTACGATATTATTTATTTTACTCTTGTTGAGAAATAAGCAAATATTGAATTTTTTCTTTTTCAGTTGGGTATATTCTGTGGTACTTTTCCTTATTTTGCTCATTTTAAGTATATTATTGCCTTTTTGTTATGTTCTGGAATTTTTATATTCTGGGATTATTATGGCTGTGACTTTTATTTTCTCGTCATTTGTTTGAAATTAAAGATTGTAGTATAAATTAGTAATCGTATAGTAGTTTGAATTTTTATTTCAAATATATACTTTAATATATTCGTTGGTTTATTTTGATTATGTAGTAACATATTATCATAATGTACATTAGAATTTTTCGTAATATTTTGATCCGTAACATTTTGATTTTATAACCTGCTAAAAATCTTTGAGCGTAGGAAATTATCAAACTATGGAAAGTTACGAACTTAGTCAATTGATTAGATAGTTTGAAATTTGGATTAAGCTAGATTGGTTAATGCGAGATGATATTAGAATACTTGTTTCATAACTTGAGATATTTAATTTATTAATTTGTTTTTTTCTAGAACTTTATAGTTAATAATCGAATCATGGGAGTAAATTAATAAACAGTAATGTCGAATCCGATAAAAAATGGGTCAGGTAATTGTTTCTTCTTCATGTCTCTCACTCCCGCGAAATATGGCTAAATTCAATAAGGAATCGGTTAATGTCTTATTAGTTCCTTACAGTCGTATTTCTGATAAAATATATGAGTTATGTCGAATATTTAAGTATTATTAAACCGAAAAGATAGTATTCGAAATTTGCTTTATTCATTTATTGTTAAATTAATTTAACAATAAATGAATTTTGAGGTGTCCAGCAAGGAGATGGAATAGAGGATATGTTGCCTGTTGAAGATATATCAAATCTCCAATGCTTGGATTTCGAGGCTAGCACTAGTGGTGATTATGGCGAGCAGTCTTTGAAAGCTCTTAGTTGTGCAACAGTTCGTAATGGTGAATGTTACAATCAGCAGGTCAGTTTCCTTTTTTTTTCGCTTCCTTCTGATCACAAGATTTCGACTAATTGATCTCATTTCTGATATAATTTCAATAAGGAACTTAAAGGTTTTTGCGGAGAATTCGGAGGTTTCGCAGTTTCAATTACCATTGTGTATTTCAAAAGTTAAAGAACGATATGATGGTGTAAGTATTACCATTCCAGTTGGTGGCACGTTATCGCGTGCACCACGAAGCAAAATTGGTTAGTACTATTCGAAATTTCAAGACGCATTAAGAAATGTTTTTTTATACTGCATTTCATCACTAATTAAACTATGAGGAATTATTGAACTTAATCATTTGCCATAATATTTTAGAAACAAAAATTCTATGAACTGAATGAAGCCTAGTTTTAGCGAAACCGAAGTGTGATGGAAATGGGTTCAAATCAACATTAAGAGAACGAAATGCTTCAATGTATCTTAATGAGTGGCTTGCTGATGTTCATTTTATTGTTGGCATTGGCGAAGTTGGTATTATGATTTTAAAAAAATTGAAAAAATTGTTTTTTTTTTCTTCCTTCTAAAGTTTAGAAATTTCAAGAGAACTTTTAGAATCGTGAACGAATCCCGGCTCATTCTTATGTTTTGGCGATAGCATCAGCTCCGTTTAATGCTATGTTCAATGGTGGATTCGAAAAGAATGATGAAATTGAGTTACCAGATGTGGAACCGGTCGCTTTCAAAATTTTACTTAAGTTTGTCGTTAGCATGTGATATTTGCTTAGTATTAATTGCATTCCAGCTTCTAAATTTCTGAAATCAGAAATATAACTTTCTGTAATTAAAATATTGAATCAGTGCTTTTTTCCTATTCGCATTGGTTTTCTGCAGGTATTTATACTGTGACATCATTGAATTGGATTCCTCAAATGCTCTTTCTACGTTATATGCAGCAAAGAAATATATGATAACTCACCTGGTGCATGCAGCCGTTGATTTCCTTAATTTTAATTTGAACGCAGAAAATGTTTGTTTATTGCTTGCTCAAAGGCAACTTTTCGAGGAAGAACAAGAACTAATTGATAGGTAGGTGAATGCAGTAACATTTATTCAAAATTTTGAAGTACATTCTTTAATCAACATATTTAAAAATTTAATTTTAATAATTTTTTGAGTCCAGTGCTTTTGACTAGATAATATAAAATTTAATTATCTATATATTTTAGGTGTTGGAAATTAGTGGAAGTTGACGCAGAACGAGTTTTAATGTCGGATGCCTTCTGCGATATTGATTTCATATTGTTTGACGAGATTTTGTCGCGTGATGCTCTTCTTACGCGCGAAAAATTAATCTATGAAGCAGCGCTAAAGTGGGCGAAAGCTGAATGTGGAAGGTAAATTACTTAATTAAAAAGATGTATCGTTTGCAGGAAAATAGGAAGTTTTCTTTTTTCTTTTTTTTGAAAGATATACTGCTTGAAAGTTATAAATTTGAGCAATATTTAGCTATGTTTCGCATTTTCATTTTCAGCATTGTGAAATTTTGCCGTTATTCTTTCAGGATTGTTGTGAATTTCAGGTAAGCTTCTCTCTTTTGATTATATTCCTTTTTTTGCAGACGGGATTTACCTGTTTCACAATCGAATCTACGGAATATGCTAAGCAAAGCTTTGTACCACATTCGTTTCCCCGCAATGACGATTTATGAATTTGCCAATGGCCCAGCGAAAATGGATTTGCTTACTTGCCAGGTATTTAATGTTCCTGGGAAAACGAATTAATGTCTTTTTCTTGTGTTAAGACGTATATATATATATATGTCGAGAATCGAGAAAATTATCTGATTGTTTCAGGAAATTAATGACATATTTTTACACTTTGCTGCGGAGGAAAAACCCCAATTACCATTCCTCGTAAATAAACGAAGTGGTGTACAACTATATTCATGTCTTCGATTTCAAACAGCTTTGGAAGGGTTTGTCTGTTTTGTATTTACTTCACTGAAAAAAAAAAATTTGTTTCGAAACATGCAATAGTCAACGCACAAAAAAATCGATGTTTCAAAAGATGGTGTAAATTTACATTCGTAAGCATTTATAGAACAAATCAGTGGCGTTATCGTGGACGATGTGATAGTATTCAATTTTTAGTTGATCACCGCATTTACGTCGCTGGTTATGGTTTATATGGTAGTAGTGAAAAAAATTCACAATACAAGGTTTTTTTTTAATATCATTTTTGCAGATATTCTTTCAAAATTTCATTCTTTGATAACTGGCATATATTTTGGGATTTTATCCATCATTTCAAGGGAAGTTGTTTCACTGAAAAAATCTAATTTTGTTGAAACTTTAGGTTAAGATGGAGTTAAAGAGAGGTGATGAAATGATGGAAAGTAAAAAAGCTGTTCTTTCCTCAACGGGTTGCTCAGAACCTATTTTGTTACATTTTGATCACCCCATCCAGGTGATTTGGTTTTTATTGTTTTTATTCGAATTGGAACTGTATCTGATTTTTAGCTTTTAGTGTACACTTTATAGATTGAGGCAGAAGTCAAATATACAGCGTCGATTATCATGGAAGGCAGAGATTTGAGCTTTTTCGGTCAGGAAGTAAGTTTTTTGTCATATGTTTTAATGGACTCTTAGTGTTATTGCACTGAAAACATGAATCCGGGCTGCCGTAGAAAATCAAATTATAATTCAAGTAATTTTTAAAATGTTTTGTAAACCGTAATGTGCACTTATGTACATCGAATCATCATCGACATCATGCATCCTTGGATTTCTCTGCATTTCTGACATTTTACATTTCAATATAAACCTCTCGAATTCAAATTTTAGGGTATGACAGAAGTTGCGGTTACTATTAAGAAGGAACAGACGGGTGACGATGAAGAAAATGACACTGTGAATTTTTATTTTACTCCGTCAGCGGACAGTAGAAATGGCACGGGTGTTCAGGGCGGTCAAATACCAATTATTGCTTTTTATACATGATATTATTTTCTGAAGACTATTTACAAACTTCCACTTTTTCTCTTTGATCAGTTCTTTTTCTCTCTCTGTCTCGCTGTTTTTCTTTTCTGAGAGAAAGGAGAAAAATTTATGTGTGAAATAAGCAATTTTAATTTGTGCAGGAACAATATTATTTCGATAAACACTAGAGACCAGTTAATAGTTCGTGAAGTTTCCTAATCATGATTTTAATAGTCACATGTAAATGTGAATTTTTTTCCTAAAATCTTCTGACAGCAAAACTGAAATCATATTAGCTTCCTATCACCTTATTAAGTGCTGACTCATCGTAACTGTGTTTTATTTTCCGGACAGAATTTTTTATTTACCTTGTATATTTCAACATTAAAATATACACAGCTATAACTTTAAATGATAAGTTATGCAGATACAACAATAAATCCATGAACTACTACCCAACTTATTTAATAATAAACATACAGTAATCATAATAAGATCAAAATTATTGTTTTATTCTTCTAAAACATGGATTAAATATAGACGAAAGAAAAAACATTTATTAGAGCTCTTAGTTAGAAATAAATTATTTTAACTGGTATATTCGTAATCTAATTGATTTTCATTCTGCTTGTTGTACAAAAACTGATCTTAGCAGTCTTTATTACCTTCTAATAAATGGATTAAATAGCTGAAATAAATCATTTGTTAATTTTGCTTTTTGTCTTTATAACATGTTCAATCATGGAAATGCCAAAAAAACATTCGAAAGTTTAGCTAACTCTGAAAAAAGAAATAGGATGGGTTTTCTTTAATTTTAATTTTAATTTTATATAACAATGGTACTGATTACTTGGAAACTAACAATTACGGGAAAAAACACCAAAACAAATGATAGAAATAGTGGCGTCAAAGTAATGATTTCAAAATGCACTGCAAATGAAAAATCGTAAATTTTTCTTAAGGGGCCGAAATATGAATTCAATCGATTTCTCAATTAATTCAAGCGCGAATTGTAAAAAAGTCATAATTTGCAAGAAATTAAATGAATAATTTTTGGAAATTTGTAATGTTTGAAAACAGGGGAGTGAGGGTTCAACTTCATAATTATCTTAATAGTTTGGCAAATTAAACTTTTCTTGGTTAAAAATAAAAAGTGCAAATGGAATAGGTGGTAAATAGGGCCGCGCTTTTTTTGAATAAAATCCATCGGAAAGTATTCTCAAGAATAATTCCGGTAAATATAAGCGTATGGATATAGCGAATAATACTGAAAGTACATGTCCATATAATTTATTTTTGAAAAAAGTTTGAATTAGAAAGAAAGCTTTCAATTATTTTAAAATAAAAAGAAAATTTTTAATAAATTTTGGAACGAGCGCGCTCTTATTAAGTTCTGAAATAGTTTTATTTCAATAAATTTTGAAATAGAAAGGAAAATGAAATCAACAGCTTTATCACTTCCTTTTGTTTTGCTATAGCCAACAAAATTAATAAATTTACTTTTTCGATTGGAATTTTTGTTTTCAATTTATTCAATTTGTTTGCTCTAATTTTTATGGGTAATGTATTTATTGAATGCTCGTTTCAAATATGATTACCAATATTATCACTGAAAATATGCTTACCAGTCGATATGCTTCTCGTATTTGCGCTGCCCAAATTCTCATTCGTCGCCTAAATAAGTCCCATTGATCAATCTGCTGCAATTATAATATTAAATGCCTAATTTTTGCATTAGAAAAATCAAAAAAGGAAATACTACGAAATAATAAATCACAAAAAATGAAATCACAAGTAATAGGGTAAATTGTGCATCAAATCAGAACGAATGCAATATTTGAAAATAAATAATCCACAACAGAGGGGAATCATTTTCTTTTTTTTAAATTGTCAAACAATTTTTATTAACGATTGATTGCTATTTACTAAGGGATAATTTTCTTTTTCATGAAAAAATTGAGTTTTCCAATAATATCATTACATAATCTATTGTAAAAAATTAATAATCAATCTGATCAACATATCTTATGAATTTACTATCTTAATATATTTTTTTCTATCAAAAATTAAACTTTTGTTAAAATCAAATTTAATCTCAACGTATTTACTATTGCTAAAAGTAACACACTGCATTATTTGGTTGGTTAGCATTAGAACAAAATAAATCAACTGTATTGTGATAAGATGGATAATGTTAATCCAAAAGTGACACTGAAACAACAGGATGTAATAATAATA
>UPTC01000795.1:0-26303 GCA_900537255.1 Acanthocheilonema viteae | reverse complement strand
ATCCACTGAGAAACATCATGCATTTATATAGAACCTTATAAACCGACAACATAACAAACTGGCTTTGAATTGTTGCTCTCCTTAACATTCTGACAAAATTCCTAATAATTTGGCATAAAAATAGAAAAAAAGAAACCTGTAAAATCGACGGAAAGTTTAGTTGTATAGTTATCTACTCGGAACCATTTATACGTTACAATGCCCTATAATAGAATATTTAACGACGGCTGCAATAATGACGGTCATAATTAAATACGGATTTTTTTAGTATTATAGCTTTAAAAGATGCAACCATCTTTTAAAGCTATAATACTAAAAAAATCAAAATATGCTTTGATTGCTAAAGAAAAAAAATAGCTAAAGATGCCCAAATATCGCCTAAAGCTACAATACTAAATCCTCATCCAGTCGAAAATTACCATTATGAGGAATATGTTTATACATTAGAAGCACAAAAAGTAAAACAATTATCAATGCAATTAAAGAACTGTTCAGAAACTGAAATGAACTAAAAAGAAATACGTTATCATCAGTGGAAGTGTTGGCGCACAATTGGAGACTATTTTGCGGAAGGCGAACATCTACTGCCGAGCGGCTTAATGGATCACCACAAACCGTTATTAAAGCTTTCGGCGGATCATCTCTTTCTGAATTAATTTAGAAATCTTACTTGCAAAATTTAATTTAATTTCATTCTTTCCCACCCGATAGCGAGGAAATTTTTCTGAATCAAGATAATGCAATGTGGACAAGCATTTCTTAAAAATAAAAGTAATTGCTTGCACAAATAATGGAAAAATATGTGCGTGATTTATATAATCTAACTTGTAATAAAATTCGAAAATCCTGGAATGTAGAACAAAGACTAACTTGCAGTAACAATTACTTCTGCACGTTTTTCATCAGTAGCTCCCTGTTGATCTTTTACTACTAACCTATAAATTTCAGAATATAAAATCTTAGGATTAGCAAGGAAAGAAAGATGCAAAAAACAAATTAATAGCTTCCACAGCAGCCTGAAAAGAAATGAGATGTAAGCAGGTATGAAAAATAATGAAAAAAGAAGGCTAGGATTTTATCGTTTTATAGTCGGCAATTAATAATCATTAACAGAATTGAATGGTGAGAAAATTATTCTGGATAAAATTTTCAAAAAACTTGCCCAAAGGTATAATTCCCAGTAACAAGATTATCAAGGCGAAGGACAGCTGTGTTCATTGCAGGTAACGAAATTGCCGGACCATTCAGAAGCTTCCATTCGAATTCCAGAGGCTGATCACTATCATCAGAACTACCTGAAGTACTAAAATGCATCTAGCCATGCAAATTAGTGAAATGTACATTATTATTAGTAAGAAAAAGTTGTATGGAACACTTCCTACCGTGTTGCGTATTTAAATGTTCATGTGGTTTTTTACTTCATTAAACTTCCGAAATCGATTTTTTTTCAGGAATTTTGAAAACCCAACTGAAATTTTCTAAATGTTCATATAAAAAAGTACCTTCAGCGTCCAATACTAAGTGGCTTCCTTCATTAACATGAATTTCACTAGAGGGGCGAATTAGCGCTGTAGGAGGTTTGTTGACATGTTTTTCGGTGAGAACTCGGAGCGTTGTATCCTTGAAGCTTTTGCCAGCGGAATTTGCGATAGTCACACGTAAGCGCATCATTCCTTCTTTCAGCTAAACTAAAAAAAATTAACAAACTAGTAGCAAGTTCTATTTTCGACTAGTGACAAATATGCATGTAAAAGATGAATCTAAATAATGTTCCACAAATGAGCGATTAAAAACTGAAAAATTAACCATCTTAACAGTATTTTTCTCTTCCTTACTTTTCTCACCTTTAAACCTGATTAATCTTTAAAAAAGTAAAATTACAAACATACATTTGTGATGATAAGAGTTGGTTCAGTATATGTATTCGCTGCACCAAAACCTCCTCCATCTAGAACCTCCCAATAATAAGTGAAATTTGACTGTTCTTCTGGAAAACATTGTATTTGAGTCCCACTTTTCTATCTTTCAATTATTCAGAATGTCTATCTCAAATGCAATATTTTTTAAATTAACAGAGAGTGATCAAAAAACATAAACTCAAGCACTACAAATAATCTGCTATACAAAATATTTACTTGCAGTCTAAAGTTTTTAAGTCAATTAGTGTAAAACTCTTAAACGGACAATGTCAATCAAAGAGAACGGACACAAATCGACAGGTTTTACATGCTAAATCATACGTTTTCTACTGCTACACAGCTTTTTCTTTCTAGCTCATTTTTTCTCTGAAAATCAAAAATAAAAACATAATAGAAAATACCCTGTGAGTCAATAAATTTTATGGACAATTTGATACTGTCCTGAGGGAGTTGCACAGTTGTTGGACCAACGATTTCAAATTTTGGAGCAAAGATTGACGAATTAGACAGATTGGCAGTGATCGATACCGAAACACAGGAGCCATTACTGACCCGTATAAAATCAGCGATGCAAACACACTTTCCAGTTGTCACCTGTCAGAATATTGACAAAATGTAATTCTGCAGCATCTTTAACTTTCACATTCCTGATGCCAACATGGAAATTTCCTCCTTCTTTGAAAGAAGCGAATTAACCCTAGGAATTCGAACTAGAGTCAAGAATTCGTTTTACACTTTCCAAATAACAACAAGAAGCAAAATCTACCTATAAGTGGAAACTATGAAAAATTGAGCAAAGTTTTAAAAGAAAAGCGTCACCTCGCAAATTTCGTTTCTCACACATTTATTATTACACAAATCGTTTATGGTAGTTTTATTGAACGAATAAGCGATTCCCTGAAATGAAAATGTAAGGCTGAAAGGTTTACGCGCCATTATGAACTAAAGGAACAATAACGATCAATTCTATTACCACTTTATTTCGATCCCTGCGGTATCAGGGTAAAACTCAAACTGCTAATCTATTACAACTACATCAAAGAATTATTTATAGTATATCCTCGCTGAAAATGTATCACCTGTTTATTAGGGTGTATCACAGTTCTTTTCCAAATCCGGTTATCCTTCAACAAATTGAAAGCGATTCTGGCGACACCATAACCTCGAGAATCAAGTAACCAGCAATCGTGCTCGAAACAAGTTATCCAGTACCTAGTTGTTTCATCCCGATCATGATAATGACACGGTAAACTATAACCACATTCTTCCTTACACACAAGCATGCTTACATCCTAGAAATAAAATAAAATTTATTTACATTAGGTTTATCAAGGAAAGATTTAAGTTTCTAACTGTCGACAAGATGCCGCAAGAATATTAAAAATTTATTTTCGGATACCAGTTTTAATTTTTCAATTTTTCATCAATGATCCTCTATTAACCAGTTTTCCTCTCAAAATTCCTAAAATAGAAAGATTACAATTAGATTGACAAAAGAGAAAACTTTTAAAAATAACCAGTTGAAGAACTAATAAAAACTTTTCTGACTATTTCGCAAAAGTAATGAAATGACCGATAGAGTAATGCTCTTCCTATGCAATTTACAGACAATAATTCCCAAATATCCATATCCAAACAAATGCAATAACTAATGTGACATCTAAAATAATACCTTTCTCAAGAAGAAAATATCCTTCCCTACATTCTCGCAATTCGCCACTAAAAAAGTGGTGAAGAACAAGAATGTCAGCCGCATAAAATACATCAAAATTAATTTGCAATGCTCCAAAAATCAGTCGAATTGACTGTATTCAAGTCAATAGAATAAGCATTAAAAAAATCCACTGAAATGGAATTAATATGAATTTCTTGATTTCACATAATGATAGCGAATCATACAAAACAATTGCTTTTAAAAAATCTTTTACATTCGGAAGGAACTTCAATTAATACGTTCAAATGTGAAGTCAGTACCTTCACTAGAACATTAAGGTAACAGATCGAAATAATCTACACTTGTCTCAAGAATATTCCAACAAAATATATATTGATTGAATGCTTCGAGGATGTCTTTAGAGTGACTTTAACTATCGAGAATCTTTATGCCGTTATGCTTCGAGAATGTCTTTAGAGTGACTTCAACTATCAAGAATCTTTATGCCGTTACCTTCGAAGTGCAGAACAATTTGGAGAAACTATAATTTGTAAATTCCTCTATAAAGTGCAGTGAACGATTTTTCTAGTAAAAATTACTGCATTGTGCTCCGAAAACCATAACAAATATCATTCAATTAAAAATCTGTTTAAAACTGAAATCATTCCGATAAAACGTGGTGGAATATTTTAACCCGATAACTTGTAAGGAATAATTATAACACAGAGTATTTATTGAAGCAACACAAAAAAAAAAACAGAATCAAACAACAAATAATGACAAATGCTCAGCATACAACGTGAACAACCTGCTTTAATAAATATTCAGCTTTAATCTAAATATTTCTCAATAATTCATCAAATTAAATTTATTACATATTATTTATAGCAATATTTTTAAAATCTCTGACATATTTTTAACCAGAGAAATTTGATAAAATCTATCATTTGAAAAGCTCATCAATAGTTATTTTTCTCAAAAACTTCCTTCTAAAACTAAATGTCCATTAGAAAACCTATGGCGTTCAATTCCCAACTAAGACTTCGAAAAACAAAGAGAAGGGAGAACTATATGGGTTTTTGAGCAAAACTTATCTTCCTGATCACATAATCACTGTTGATTTCAGGCGCATCATCAGCTATCTTTTTTCTTTGCTCCAACTGTTGTTCCAAGTAACGGAACATATCGATCAATTGTACATGAAACAATAGATTACGTTAATTTAATTAAAAATCTGTACCTCTCATATGATAATCGAAATGACAATGATATGGCCTAACATACAAGCTCATAGCTTATCCTGTTCATTTCATTATGTATAAACTTCATACTTTCAACTTCGAAAAAATATAACTAAATCAACTTCGTAAGCATTTCCTTAAAAGCAGAAATAAAATTAAGTATAGCTTAGAATATGCAAGCTGAGAATTATAAAACTATGTTGTAAAATTATTAATTAATTAATTGATATTAATAATAACTATGCTGTAAAGTAACAAAACTAAAATATCTTAGACTAATGTAGCATTAAGAAATTAGATTACCATAGTTGATGCAAAGCAGGCAGCATCTCGTATTACATTGTGACATTTTTCATCCCAAACAAAACGTTGTGAATGGCTATCAACGAAAACTGCCATAAGTTTTAATATCTAAAAAATTATCAAAATACACAATATCTGCGATGCTCTGTGAGCATTATACATTGTATAAACGTTAAGTGAAATAAATGAAACGACTAAGTTTAGGATTCTCCAACAAATGTCAACTTTCAAAATGAAAAACCTATAAGATGTAATAAGATTTAGTACAATACGATCTCAATATTACTTACAAATCGAAAAATTATTAGAATAAAATCGGCACCTTATCAAATAAATCATCTCTGATCCTATCGCAACCCAGTGATATCAATCGTTCAATAAGAGTCGTAACTTCAATTTCTGTCAATTCCTGTGAAACAATTAGTCGTAAGCCACAACTGTTAATAGGCTTTTCCAATAAAGATAAAAGCAGATTGGAACTCTCCAAAACAGATCTGAAAAAGTTTCACTGCCTGCTCGTTTATTTTGTTAAATAACCTACCAAACTCTTCTAGTAACCACATCACTAACTTCTCGCGATGACAAGCGAACAGGGAGTATTTCAACCACCTCTAGCGGAAAATTATATTTTAAATCAAAAAAAAAGACAAAAAAAACGTTTTCAATGTCTTATCATGGAAAATCAAGAATGAGATAGAAAGTTACACGTACACATTAGAAGACATTTTGAGAAACAGTGTATATGATCGATCATCGAGTACTAATGAAAAACGCAAAAAATCGATTGCTTGTTGCATAAGACTTTTACTAGCTAATAACTCAATGAGTTTACAACATGCTCTGAAAATAACCAATTTAAAATCCTCCATTTGCATGATTAAAATAATTTGAAAATGACTTTGATGAACAAATCTCGGAAGGCAAATTACTTTCACTTTGTAAAGTTTATGTTTTATAAACACTGGTTATGAATAGACGTTATCTTTCATACAAGCATGGATTTGAAAAAGCTAACTATACTTCTCACTTCAAAAAACTGAAACTATTTAGAACTATAAATCCTGCATGATAACAAGTTGCACTGAAAATTTATGGAAATTCATTTAACCGAATAACCGAGATGCTTACAATTACATGTCAGTTATTTCTTCTACATTCAATCTTTTCCAATGATGTAAATACTACAATATCTATGTTCTAAACGTTAAAAGTTAAACGAACTTGGGCTCGGTGATCAGTCTCGAATGAATGAGAAATGTGAGTACCCGGTCGAAAAGTTTTTCATCAACACATCTGCGTAAGACCTTGAGCAACATCATTTGCATATGAGCAGGAAGTGCAATAGGTATATGGGCAGACAAGTCACCGTTTGTCTTCCTGGCTAATTTTGAAAGCTCATTCCAAATATTACTCAAATCCTGCAACTACTTGTATAGTGTTCTATAAACACCAGATGACTAGGATCGCTTTAACAATACTTTCACTCTCGAGAAAAATGAAAAATTTCCATTCCTTAAAAAATATTTCAAACACTTGGAAAACCAACTTCCTGTACTAAACAGTTGGAAATTTTTACAGCGAGAGAATCAAAAGGTTCTGTTTTATGAAGAAAAGATAGTGATGCATAAACGCATACGGAAGGAACGGAATCTTCTGAAGTACCGATGTATAACGAACGTTTAGTCGGCTGTATTCTAAAAAACAATTTTTAAATATTCAAAATTATATCTTAACGAGCTTCAAAAATCCATGAACCTGTGAGCAAAAGATCGAGCAAATCTCTTGCTATTTTTCCGTTCATCCCATTTTATTGATGTGTAATTGCCAAAATCTTCTCACTTGCGTGAGAAAAGTGAGTCCAAAGGAGATAGAGAATCTCTTACAACATGGAACTATTTTTGTAGAGATGCAATAAGGTATTTATAAAAAAAAACTTACATTAAAGGTATTCTAGCAATATTATTGATTCCCCTTAAAACAACGGTCTGCTTTTCATCGATTATGATCTAAAAAAAATTCAATTATAATGACAACATGAAAAAATCTTTTCTCTCCTTAACACACAATTAATTCACATTGAAGAAATATGTTACACATTGTTTCTTTTTCATTCGCTCAGAAACCAAATACATTAACCAAGGACTACAAAACAGCTCGTATTTTATCTAAAAATTTGAAATAAAATTAAAAAAAAGAGACAATTTTCAAAGTTAAAGGAGACAAAACTGAAATCATTTTTACAAACTCTTTCAGCACCAAACAATCACCTTAAATTGACCAATTTCCAGTTAGTTTATTAAGATTTTTATGAGCATCTATCCCTAACACAGTAAGGATATTATAACCAACATGTAACCTGTAGCATAACAGTACAAGAAAAAGTAATAAAAATCTTGAAATTGTTTTAAAAAAATGTGAAGAAATGACGGATAAAGAATAACACAAAACACTTACTTCATTTGGCAGGTACTGTTCTGGCCATAAGAATTTCGTCTTTCCAATAACAGCATGTTCACCCTCCGAGCACAGTCTTACTGTTAACATTTTGAAAGTTTCTAAAATCAACCATTAAATTTACTACTTAACACGAAGCATTTTTTAATTTTTTGGAAATTTCAAATATTAGTAATTGATCAGAAAATAGCTCATGTTATTGAAAATATTTCATTAGAGCTTTTATAATTCTAATAGCGAAATCTAGCATACCTTGATATTTAGCATCTTCTAATGTAGCTTCAACATAAAGGCAATCGTTTACCCAACACTTCAGACAATTTCTCATCTGAAACAGAAATAAGAAGCAGATTAACATAAATATTAAGTGTACAAATTCTGTTTCAATCGGATGATTTTCTCAACTAATATTTTCAGATTTTGATATAACTGTGAGGTGATCATAATCTTCGTGCAACTATACCAATTCATTCTCTCTTTCCTGTGCTATCTCCGCTGTTCATATGATTGTATGTATGGAAATGTTCATTTTATCTGCTACATTCCTAAATTCAGATATGTTTCTTGTTTGAAACACAACACTTAGCATTCTTTGTAAACAATGCTTAGCATTCTTTGTCACAGTGGATTTTCAGCGCCTCTGTTATTAATATTTCCATCAAATCATCGTCCTGCATATTGTGGTGTGTTTACGAGATGGGTAAAATTTTTGTGCTAAATACATGAACACCGCTATATAATCAGACAGTCAATTCAATCACAAGAAGTAAACTGGAAATGCGATAATATAGTTATAATACAGAATCTCGAAGTTATACTGAAAATTTTTGAAATCAAGAATTGTAAAGCTCAATCAGAAATTTCTGAGTTCAAAAGGAATGGGATTTAACCTCAAACCCAACAAACCCACCACTTCGAAATCCCTCGGTTACGCACATCTATAATTTCTCATTGTACCGTATCAGTACGAATTTTACTGCTGTGACGCGCCATGCAATCGACAAATGTCTTCAAGAAGTGGAATGAGTTGGAAGGTGAAGACAGAAAGGGTCGGAATGAACGGAGAGGATTACCATCAACCGCGGTTATTTGAAGTGGTCATAGCATCAGAATTTACGGCACGTACTGACTCTTATGATGATGAGTCATTATTAAATTCCAAAATCTTCAACGATAAAAGCATCTGTGTTATTTATTTGCATTTATTTCATTGTCACATTTTTGCATATCATTACAAGAAAGCATGGGAAGCACTTTTCTTTATTTCTCATTATTATCCTTTTATTTTTGCTGCACTTTTTTTAGCGTCTGATTTTTTACTACCTTTACTTTTTGACTTTCCTTTCGATCCTTTTCGGACCGTTTCTTTTTCCTCTACAGCAGTCTGAAAAAAAACCTTTGAAGTGTTCTATATGTCATTCTATCAAGCTTAAGATAGGAAACTTCATTTTCTGTAATATCTAAGTGAGATTAAGTAAGACAACGTGAGTACATTATAGGCTCTGAATACGCCTCTGGCAACGTGTAAAACGTGGAAAAAAATACAATGAGTGGATACATCATAGACATACGAAGACGAGGCAGAGTAACGGAGAGAGTCTCTAATTATATGTTTTACGATATTATGCTTATGCAACTTAAGAAGTGTGACAGCTATTCAACGTCATCTACAAGATAGGTATGGATTAATTAACTTATAAGCTGCAAACTGACTTCAAAATAAAAATTGATATGGTATTCTGAACAGTTAACCACGACAAAAGTTACCGTGAATACCGGCGGGGGTGGCAACTTTTTCACTTCTTCTTCCAACTCCTTGATTGCTTCAAAAGTTTTTTCAGCAAGGAAATGATAATCTGGTGGCTTTTGAGGATTTGCTAGAATTAGGTTTTACTGCAGCAATAGAAATAAGCTTATAAAAAAATTGATGGAATATTTCATCATTTATGTCTTGTTGTTGTATTCTTTAATATGTAAAATTAATTAGGCATTTAAGCTTAATTCACATATAGAGATGGCAACCTGTATGGAGATATGCATTAATTGCATAAAACTGATGTGGCAATGTTTTCAGGAGATAACGGGCAGGACAATACATTGATTTCAAATATTTATGTGCCTAAATAAATTACAAATACATATACACAACTATGTCCCTGCAATATGCTAATGCTGAATCTAAAAAATCTTGAAGGATAAGAGTATAGTATAAGAATTTTCAAAGGAAATTCGTGTTTATAATGAAATTCATCAATTTAATTTTGAAATCTTCAGATAGTGAATATAAATTATGAAGCAGGAATATTCTCACTTTCATATTATTTCTATACGTCCATGGTAACGGTTGGATGGGTTCACGATCATTTGCAAAAAGCTCACACGTAACATAAAGCCAAGCAATAAGATCATCAAAGCGTGTCTGCTCGCGACCTTTTTGTGCGTGACCACTTGCCCATTCAGGTGTTCCACGGAATGGACAGCACGTCCGTGGCGGTCGTATCTATGATGTAACAAATATTCATGAAACTAACCCAAGAATTGAGCTTAGATTCAGTTTGTCAAATAAAATTTTCAACTGTATTTTGTCATGAAAAGATCTGACACGATACACAAATAGCTAGTATGGTGATCTGATTTTGGACTTTTTATAATTCATTTGATTATTTCAGGCGTTAACTATGAGGTCAACTTTTTTTTGTAACTAAATCGATCAAACTCATAAAAAGTACAAAATCAGAGGTCCAAAAAAAATCGAAATGTATTTTAGGGATAAAATTCATGTAAAGGGGCAATTATCTTCAATTCGTGTCAAATGCCACTTCAATTTATATTGAAAAATATTATAATTGTTAATTTAGGAATCATAATAAATCGTTAATTACTATAATAAAATATTGTTTATGTAGAAGTAGTTTCATGTTGTAACAGATTATCATCTTTCGACTCAGAATTGCTTATTGCATCCAAAATAGCTTATTTCATATATTCCTAATGATTATTTCTATTAAAATTAGAGAGTTCTATTGCATTGATAAAAATGCTTAATTACATCACTTTCTCCATCGGTGTACATCCGAGCCATACCGAGGTCGAAGAGCAGTGCGATCGGTTGTTCTCTTGAAGATAAACCCATATTATCTGGCTTTAAGTCCCGATGCAGAAGTCCTGGATATATTCAAATTATTTAATTCTTTTCCATCTACTTTAAATTGTTTTCTTGACAAAAATTGATAATAAAAATATGAAAGATGAATGAATATGATAATATTAACAAAGTATCCATTATATTTTTTCCGTATTGAAAGATTTTGTCACCACTTCTGACAGATTTTTTTATGTTTCCATTCGTACTTAAATGTTGCATTATGCAAGAATATCTTGAAATAGTCGGAAATAGCAATTTGCTGAGTACCTTGTGCATGCAGATCATAAATTCCTTTTAGCATTTGCAATGAAACATTTGCTGCACGATATTTTCTATGTGCTCCTTCTACCTATGCGACTATTTTATTAAATTATCAATACAGATTAATGAACAAATAAGTTAATGTCGATACAAGAGAAAATAAAAGGCCTGCTGAACGATTTCATTACCTAATTTACCTTCACTTCCTAAATATACCTCGTAAAATCCTGGTTGGTAAAAAAAACATCATCTAACTTACCTCATAAATATAATCCTTGACTGGTACTCCCGCTTTTTCCAGTACCACGAATTCCATACCTTCGCCATGCTGATCCGCAAGCATACCCTTATCTAACAATCGAACGATTGAAGCACTTTCGGACTGAATTTACAGTACTGTATTATTTTGAAGCGAAAGTTTTGAGTTCTTTAAGTTTTTTAAACTTCGGTCCATAGAACTTTAAATTTTGAAAATATATAAGTTTTATTAAAGCAGTATTTTTGAAGTAATTTTGTACAAAAGCTTCAAATCAATTTGCTCTACAGAGTGTTTTATCTGTCTGATCGTTCATGCTACTCTTTCAGTTCCAAAATAACTATGAAATTCGTGGCGTTGGAATAATTGTAAACCTCTTCCACTGATATTTTCAGTTATAATTTCTCTTTTTTCAATGTGAAAAAGAAGAGAAGATTTTCAAGCTGGTTAATTCTACTGCTAAAAAGTGTTTTTTGTGATCCAGTTTTCTCGTCTAAAATACATTTGTGTCTCAAATTGATCTATCTTGTACTCTTGAACATGGCGAATGATAGTCATCATCAACTTATTCATAGGTAACATCAGATATTATACTCTTTTGAACATTGTTTCCAGGATAAATCCTTCCCACTCAGCTGAAACATTGCCAGCTTCATTAGCCATCGATTTAGCCACTTTAATAACACCGTATACTTTCGTGACAACATCACGAACAGAAAATACCACACCATACGTACCCTGATTGATCGTCTCAATTACCTGAATGTAGACCGTAGAATTAATGAAATTTTAGTTTTTCACTTAAAGATTCATTACATTATAAGTGACAATAAAATAAGGCTAACAAATTTTAAGCCTTTCAGCTTTACAAATGTCGCTACATCTTAAAATCTTTTTGTTTACTGTAAATCGTCTATTGAAATGGCTGGATTTCACGGCATATTTACTTGCCAGCGTTTGTTGAATGGTGCAATGAACTTCAGATGCTCAACTAGTTCTTGCACTGCTTGATCTTGCTTTTCCTGATCTTTTTGCCGATCTGTTTCTCCCACTTCCAAGTGTTTTGCAGATGCTTTTTGACTGTGTGCAATACGACGACTGCTTGGTCGGTTTGCAGAAACACACGAAAGCTAGAAGAAATGTGAAGGAGAGAGTTCATTGAAATAAATTAAGAAGTAAATTCTTTGCTAAACTTAAATGTGTTTTTTGTAATCAAAAATTGCTGTTAAGTTTATTATTCATAATCAAAAATTGCTATCCAGCTTATTACTTGTCTGGTAGCAGCAGTTTTTTGAGCGCTGAAGACCATTCGTTGATTTCGTTTCACTGATGTTTGCTGATCCTTTATCGATTTCTTTGTCTTCGTTTTTCTGCAACAATGCCTGTAGTAAGGTGGGAAATATTAACGAACAACAATGTAAGTGTTTCTGTCTCCGGATATTATTTATTTGATTAACATATTTTCTGTATTAATTGATTTTTTTTTTGTATTTTTTGTGTATTAATTTCTTTTCTGTATTAAGATTAAGATATTATTTATTTGATTCATATATGTTGTGCAAAAACCTGCGACTGAAATGCAAAGTAATGATATGATTTTGATTTGATCGCTCATCAGGCTTCTGCTATATTTGTCGTACTGCATCAGGACAGTGCTTACTACTTTTATTTTCTTAACATAGAGAAGTATTCTGGGACAATTACCAAAAGACAAATTTGTTTCTTAAAACTGACTATGTACCAGTTAAATTAAAATTAGTTAAGAAGTTGTATTAGTAACTTCTCTTTCAAGAGACCCCAACATCCATAATTTTTCTCACTTAACAAATTCAGCGTTCACTTTGCAATTTATTTAGTAGTCATAGTACATACTTATGAAGAAACGGCATGATTGCAATCCTCTTTTGATTATTCAAATATGAAAATGATTCAATTCGAAAGTATTCAATTGTTTATATGGCCAAGTTAAATTCTTGTCTCTTATTGAATTTATAAATGCTTGTAAAATTTTACCGCAATATGCAAATTATAATAGCGGTAAAAATTATGGCTTGAATTATTGTATTACATTAGAATTTAATATTGAAAGATGGACATTATAAGAAATTGAAATTTAATTTTCAGAAAGTGAAAGGAAAAATCTTATAATTTTATTAGAACGGAATTGCTAAAACCAAAAGATTGTGATATTTGATGTAAGCTGAAAGTGTAGGAAATATGAAAAATTCTTAATAGAAATTTGCATATACTGAAAAACTTCATTCTTCGATTATCACATATAAGAAGTCAAGAAAGAACAAACAAATGATGAAGGAACATTAATTTCAATTCAGAAAGAACGAATGACATTATCCGGTCAAGTTTATGTTACATTTTCAATAGTCCATCTAACGCTGCATTTTAGCAATGTGCTAGCAAAGGTCAGGATTAAATAGTCAATATCAGATATTCTGTATTTTCGATATTAAACTATTTTAAGAAAACATTAGGTCATACTTTATGTCGTATGTTGAGCTAATTACTTTGATCCATTATTTAATCAGACTATCAGTAGTGGCTGAAACAGAGTGATTTCTTAAAAAATTAATACAATATTTGTGAAGTATGCTATAATATGAAATGAAAGGTGATTTTTAAATAAAATTTATCCAGAAAATAATTGGAACAAAAATTAACAAAATATGTAATTAAGCAAATCCAATCAGTCAAAAAGTGTGAAACAAATGTATAGCTTATGAATAAATTTTAATAATTTAAATACATCTCCTAAATTACATTTTGATATAAATTTCAATATCAGCAAACAGGTGCAGGATGCGCAATGTTTATGGACTGCGTGGTCACCATGTACCGTAACTTGCATAAGTCGTGGGTCAAGCTCAGTTTATTCCCAGCAATGGCAACAATTTATTTGCAAGAATATGAACAATTTGAACAATAATTCTTTCATTACTACGGCAAAATTTCGTTCTTGCACTCATATAGTACGGCATTCTTTGCAATATTTCTGTATTGAAATTCAAACAAATAAATTATTCCTGAAGTAGCCGGAAGGAGGAATCTTTACTGAAATCGTTTCGCTCTAAATTCTTAGTTTCAGCTCTATAGTAATGCATAAAGCTAACTGATTCTCTTTCGATTGAGAAATCAATTTAAAAAAAAAAAAAAACCGATTATGGTAACTTTTCCTGCTCAACTTATACACCAAAAAATCAGTTAGTATCATTTTTCATTACGCACGATCTTTGCAGATACCTCTGTGTTTATCGGATGAAGGCTTTTCGATAGCATTCCAGAACTATTACTTTTTGGCAATATTTTTAGTTTGCATATTACTAGCATTTCTGCCAAATATGATTCTTGGTTTACGTTACACGCGAGTTTGGATTTGCAAAAGTCGAAAATCTGGAGAAGAAAGTGAACGATCTGTGATGTCATTCAGTGAAGCAGCTGCTGATAATTTCATGTTGAATTGAGCCTGAAAATTTCATTGGCGGAACCAAGGACTTTGGTCAATAAAAGGTTAAGAAGCAGATAGGATTTCCGATACTTAAATTATCAAACAAACTTCGTTTACCATATCGCTATCACATTCAGAGTAAAATAGAAATGTTGCTTTGTCGTCAGCGAAAAATAGCTATCACACAGTTTACATATGGAATTTTTGCACTCAATGATTATCTTGTACGTGATAAGCGATAGAAATTGAAAGCGAAAATTCTGAAAGACAAAAGTAAACAGTAGAAAGCTTTCCACTTCCATCGAGAGATAAACAATGTCTGAGAATGGAAGAACCATCGATATGTTCGATTCCTATCGTAGCTGTACAAATTTCAGAATTTTCGAGAAATTTCTTGAATCAAAAAAAGTCTGATATCCATTCTAACCAAATAATTAATTTTTGATTTATTTTTATAAATCATTTGTTGTGTACGATATTTACTCTTACCCTTTTCATCGAATCAATTTTGCTTCCATTTAGCACTTGACTAGTTTTTGATTTCAATAACTTTAAAAGTAATTGCTACCTATGAAGCCAACCATGTTTGATTGTTCTTTTCACAGCTCAAATGATAAATGTTTAAAAAAAAAAAACGTTCAATTAAATAAACTGTGTAACAGATACCTTACTAAAATCGAAATAATAAAAGATGATAGTATTTAAAAAATTATTTCGTATTGTATGACGTGGATTTTTTTTTATTCATTAATACGTTCAACAAATATATGAAAAAAAAAAACAGACACTTAGACAAATTAGAGCAACGAGCAATGAGAAGTAGAAAAAAAAGCGCATCTAAGTCGTCTCTCTAAAGCACTACAGCAGATATTACGAAGGGATGTGGAAATTCAGTATAATAGGACATAATTATAATTGGAATAATAATAATTGAAAATAAACAAATTGGTGATCCAACTATTAATTCTTAAAAAACCTGGATGAAAATGATTGAAGTCAAGAATGAAACGGTGACCAGAAAGGATTTAGGCAGGACCATCAACTTTTATGACCGCATTTTGATGATCATTTTAGATCATATTAGGTGTAGCAATACAGAAAAATCAACATTTAACTATAAGGCACTTGAATGATCATCAGAAATCTGCTTTTTTTTTACAATGGATGATATGATACAGTATTGTTTCGAGCAAAAATTTGATGAAAAAAAAGAAACGAAATAAAAATTTATCATAGTAATAGATTACAGTTTTAAAATTTAAAGCTGATCTAATAATTCTAAGAAATAGCAAAATGATTAAAAATATTATCATTTTTTGTAAGAACTTTTAGTTGTTTGATTATAGTAATCAAAATAACAAACTATTTTATAGCACAGTTACAGTATTACAAATAAAAATGGAAGAAAAAAAACACATAAATGGAAGAAAATTAGAAATGGAATGAGGATTTTAGGCACAACAGCAGCAGCACAAAGGGTTTCTACAAATGTAAACTTTCATTAAAGTGATTAATTATTAGCTTTTAATTTCCAATATTTTTCTTTTGGCACATCAACAAGTGTAAACTTAACACTTTCAAAACAAGCAGGTGATTTTTTCCTGCACAAAACCGTTTTGTGGAAACCCGAAATCATATATAAGCTTGGGAAAAGCCCCAAAATGATGCAAATGAATTAATACCAACATTTGACATACTTAACGTATAATATATCGTTATTTGAAAAGTTAATTCAATGAATAATATCACATCATTTCTGCGTACAAGACTGAGCACAACATAACCTTCTCCTGGAAAAATTATGGAATCGTTTGAAGAAATATTTTTCAGTGAAGATTCCGCTTTTTCCTGCATTTTTGAAGATTAAAAATTTAATAATGAGCGAAAAAAGAAAGCAATCGGAAAGAATCAGGAAATGAATTTATCATATTTTACTTCTCATAATAAGTTTAAATTCCCGAAAATAGCGAAGAAATGAGGAATTGGATAGCGATCGCATCAAGGCTGAAAAATTTTCTCAATCCCACATCAAACTATTTTATAAGTGACATTCAAATTAATTATTGGTACTATCCTTTATTATTATTTCCGTAAGTTATAGCAATTTAAAAATGTTAAAATTTTCGTTGAAGAATGATTGTAATGTGGCAAGGTGGGGCGCAAAAGTGAAGTAAGGGATTGGAGAGCGCGGACAAAGTGTAATAAAAATGTCTTCTTCTTAAAACAGAAATGAGATCAGGAAAAAATACAATTTGTGAAAATTTTAAAGTCAACAACTAGAGTGGCTGAGGAATTAGGAAATAATGAAGAGAGAGACAGATAAGAAAAACATATGAAAATGATCCATTTTTCATTCTACATTCAAATTAACCGATCATGTTCATCTATTCTAAATATTTATTAACAAAAATTAAGTGATAGGTTCGATTTTTTTACTAGTGTGATTTACCAAGCTTTCTAAAATTATACTTTTTTTTCAGCAAAATATTCTTAATTTAAATTCTCACAACAATCATGATATCTGATGCATTCATCATCCTATGCAAAAATTCCATCATATTCAGTATTAACTTGGTCACATTTACATATTTTATTGTAGGCGCAAAATTCAATTCTTCCATCTCATCAGATGGCTATCATTTATTTTACTTTAGTCATTTGCAAAAAAAAATACATTAAAAAAAAGATGAAAAATGAGAAAACTGAGACATGTTTGATTTAAAAAATAACAAATGAAAGAAGGCATAAGGCCATATAGAAAAAAGAAAAAAAGAAAAAGAGCATTGAGGATTTCCATAAAGTATCAAAAATTAGTTATCAAATTTTTCAAAAAAAAGGTTTAAAAAATGCAAAGTTCACAGCGCTAGTATAAGATGCATTCATTCATTCAATAAATAAAATTTAATAAAATTTGTTATAGGATGAAAGTAATTTGGCCTTTTTGCTTTTTTTAGCTAATGATTACTTTTTTAAAGTCGATTTCTAATCTATTACACACAGTAGTATAACTCGAGTATTTTAGCTTTATTCACTGAGCAAAATTTTATACTGATGGAGCCTTTTTTTTTGTCGATTTTATGAAACGGAAATGCCTCAAATCATCATCTTCAAATTCAAATCACCAGTCTGCATACGCTTACATTTGGCTCGTCGATTTTTAAACCAAATTTTAACATTGTGCGTCGAGATTGGTGGATAACTTTGTCTATACTGACAACTGTTCAGCGCTTCTGTATAGTGGTCAATCTGAAGTTCTGTGGAATATTCATGCCGATAAGAGTTTAATTGATTTAATTGAAAATAATCATTCGAAATAAGCATCAATTCTTATATTTTTGCGAATCATTATTCAACTTGAAGTTACTGAAGTATTTAAAAATTTTATTTTCAACTGATTATTTCCATTTTTGGACAAAAATGCAATGCGTTCCAACTAAATTTTCAGCTTAATATTTTAAAAATATGGAAAAACAGCAAAGATTTCAACATTTCCGAACAAATACAATTAGCAGACGCGCGAATTTCAGTAATTTTATTTTATTGACAGCTCAAAACAAATGAATTCAACAATTGTAATATTACCATTTTAATTTTACCATGCCGATGTTATTAAATCCCAAATATATCTTGAACAATTTGCTTTCCACAAATGCTAATAACAAACCCGGTGTACGGAAGGAATTTACCTGAAGCCAAGTAGGATGTGGATTTTCTTCAAACCATTTTTCTAGAACTGGCAATTCCGTGAGTGGGTCGAACATTAACCTTGATCGAGCAACTGTATTAGATGGTGTTTGTGCTTGTTGTGGTTGTCCTGTTGCACTGTTACCATTTCCATTACCAATACCTGTCGCCTGTTGATGACCAATAGTTTCACCACCGGTTGGTTTCGGTGATATTGATGCATGACCACCATTTAAATCAAATGATATTTCCGGTGATGAGGTTGCAGAATCCTATTTAACAGGAAAATATTATTCTCTAAAAATTCATATCCTTCAATTGCATCATAAATTTCCAACCTTCAGCACTATTGCAATACTTTAACAAAAAAATAAAGGATTTTATTTGTGACAAAGTCGTCTTCAAATACTATTCGACACCATAAGCTTTTAAGAGAATTGAAACATTTTCTATGACTTACAAAAATTGAACAATAAGAATTACCTGTTTCAATGCAGAAACCTGATCAAAACCACAATCGCTAGCACTATGCACACTGATATCATCATTCGGTGTCGGCGATTCTGAACCTCCTTCGATACGCTGCAAAAATTTCATTTAATTCGAAATTTCAATAGAAGTAGTGAACATACTAATCAAATAATCTTATATTTTATCGTATGTCAGATTAGTGATTTTATTACAATTGCAATTTCAATTTTTCGTATTTTCAAAATATCAAAATTCTTATATTCCGGAAGCTTGTATAAAAATTATATATACATAATCAAACTTTAACTTTAATATTTTATGATTTATGTCAGCCCGTAAGTAACGTAATGTAAATTAATTCAAACATACAATTGACAAAATATTAGCAAAATGCTTACTTCACTACTACTTCCATTAGCTTGCTTGCTATCTAGCAAACTATTAAAATCAAATTTTGGACGGAATTCACCGGATGGACTAGAACGTGACTGGGGTGGAAGTAAAATGGATGATTGAGCCACTGATGGTGGACAATGTGCAACAGTTGTATGATTTGACTGTGGTGATTTCCTGCAAAACAATTAATTAATGATAAAAACTATTAAAGGATATTATCAGAATTAATTCATTAAACTTTTCCAATAAACTTCATTCAAAAAATTCAAGCATTTCGTTGCAAACAAAATATTTATCCATTTTTTTTTAAATGGGTCTGCAACGTGAATCAATATGCTAAACTAGATTTTACAAAATTTTGTTCATTTCGTAGCATAATCAAAATTATTATAATGCATGGATAGCATTCAGAGTAAAATGTTCTGCGAATTATCACTTCTCATCACATTAAGTGCTTAACAATTCTTTCAGCTTTTTTTTCACAAAGAGAGATTCAAAAGAATTAAAGTTTTCAAAATTTAATTCCAATTTTAAGAAATGCCTCAGCACATTGAATATTTCAACTTTGAAACCGCTGCACCAATACGAAATGTATGAGTTTTAAGTATAGGTCCCCTATGATCGTATATTAATTTGCATTACTTTTCAATAACTTTTCAATGAATTACATTAAAAAATCAAGCATGTCAAAATGTTCCAAAAAAAAAACAAATTAAATTTGTTAAAAATAATTACTTTCTGTCATTTATTTGACTAATGAATTATAATTTAAACATTTTACAAATTTCTTCAATGTCCACACAAATTAGTGGGTAAAATTTTTCAAAACTTTTAATAACTTTTAATCACTCAAAAATGTAACGTTAGGAAGAAGAATAGCAAACCTATTAGCAGCTCGTTGATTAGCAAACCAGTTACAGATTTGATGATATGTTACTTTAACATTATGCCGCCGATAACTGGAACCATTAAGTACGTTCATATAATTAATCAATTTCTGCCGGGATGGATTGGGATCGGTACGAAACCATCGCTCCAACTTTGGTATTTCCAATAGATGATTGAACCTTGTGATATATGAACTGTAATGATTTCAATTATTTGCTCACTCTTCCATTTATTAAAAATAACTCCAAACCTAATAATTTAATTTTCAATACTGTAAAATAAATCTAAAAAATTCTATTGAAAAACGAAATATTCTTATGTAATTATCTCAATAAGAAAGGTGTGAAAGATAGAAAAATTGGCGTACAATCCCTATTTGATGAAAATTTCAATCAGTTATCTTCAAATGTTATATCGAATATATCTATCTGATTACATATATTTATTCCACTTACCACTTCTAAAAGCCTTACAAATATGTTATTGAAAATTCTATCAATTGTCTGCATTAAATTTAAATTTATTTTAGTTGCCATATTTGATGCTCGGTAGGATTCAGCATTTAAGTGGTCCCTCAACCTCTCAAATCCCTTTTATAATCTCAAATACTCGATAGCATAGACAAAATGGAATGTCGGGAAACGAAGGATAGATGGAAAATGAATATCGCCAATATAAACATCGATAACCATACGGCAATGGATAATCCTATTTGGCTAGAAAGCCATCATCATAAATCCATCCCCAACCTAACCTCGTCCTTCTTCGTGATTTTATAAGTTTACACAAACTGCTCACTTCATAACAGTACATTTTAGAATTCAATTTAACATTTACAATTATATCAAATTTGATTCATTTGCTACAGGAATGCCTGCATAATTAAGCTTCTTAACCAAATGACGTATGAAATTGATAAAAATAATGATTAATCATTTCATAAACAATAATAATCAGCTATTTATGTCTTGTCATTTTATCTTCCATGCATTAGCTAATCAAGTACAGCATTAATTATTTATTCATTTAATGTTTGTTTATTTGTTTTATCAATTGCAAATTTGCATCAATAAAAAAATTCATTCCACATTTGTCACTACTGATTAATTTCAATTCAAAAATAAATATTAGAGAAAAAGCTTTCGCTAAATCTCTCTTCTATCCATAAACTTTTTGCAAGGTTATAAGAACTGGTTCTTATCGTTTATCGGCAAATTACGCTGTGATGTTTACATGACTTGCAATTCCTCGAATCTTTCTTTTTTTTCTTAACCTTCTCTCTTCCCTTTCTTACTTTACAATCTATGCCCATGTCTCTTACCCTCTCTCTCTCTCTCTCTCTCTCTCTCTCCGCCTCTTCTTAATTTTAATGGCTATCAGAAATTTTGTTTGTGTTTCTTCTATTGGTAAAATTTGGCATTATATTGATAGGAAGTAATTTACTGCCGTCAGCGTTAAATCAAAAGAGATTGCTCTGTGATCAGCTATCTCGTTAAGTTGGATCACCTTTACGACGGAATCGCGACTCCTCACTTTCATATTTTTCATTTTGCTCGAACCCCGCTGGTTAACTCTTTTTATTGCAACGTAAATAAATGATGACGACAGGGCACAACGAAAGGACGATGAAAGTAGACGACAAAGAGCTGCTCATCGAGCAAGTTTTAATCAACTCTCTTCAGGTGATTATAAATATTGTGCAAGTTGCCCTAAAGGAAAGGAAGGAAGACGATGAAATTTAAATGATGAAGAGAGAGGTTAATTGAGTAATTTGATCATGCTGGAGTGCTTTTTACTTTGTCAACAACTACCATATTGTCTGATTTGTTATCAGTGCTGAAAAGATCCACAAAAATTTGATAATAACTTGTAGGAAGTCAATTTATATAGATGGCTTATCAGTTAACAGTTAGATTTCCCAGACAAAAGAAAAAAAAAGAAGAAACAGCTTCAAATATCACTAATAATTACATGCATTTGATTGCTTATCTTTCGCTCATCATAGCTTTTCAATCGATTTGTAGTTTCGTTATTTTTTAAATTTCAATGCTGAAGTTCGAATTTTGCTAAACCAACACTAAATCTTTTACTGAATCTTAAACCTAGAATTCGGTGTGACCTCAATTATGTTCGCAAATAATGCATATCATTTTTCATTCGGCTTATATTTTTTTGTAATTTTGATGTAGGCTGAAGAAATAATTGATTTCTATTATTTTTTGCCTTCACAAATTTTTATAATTTAATGCTTATCATGCGATATTCGAATTACGCAAACTGGATTGCTAAGAAGCAATCAAAGGAAGAATTAAATCGGACAAGTTTATAATGGAACCGGTTCTTGATCCTCAATTCATATCAAGATTTTGCTTTTTATCTTAATTTCTTTAATAACTTTTCTAATGCTGCTTTGAAAGGGATTTGTACAAGTTTCAAAATCCCTCATACCTCAACAAATATATCATAAACTGTTAATTTCTATTTATGAATTCTATATTTTCAAATCCAAATTTCTAGAAATAAATTTATGATGATTAAAAGAATAATCAAAATCACTCTGCAATAAGGTTAAATTCAATATATATATACATGTATTTTTTAAATGTAGCAAACTAAAAATTCCAATTGGAGAAATGATCATTCTGGAGAATACTTGGAAAAAAGAGCCGCCCTTTTATATTCAATACATTCTCGAAATTACAATAAAATCATGCGATCGGTGAAATATGGAGAGAAGAGAAGATAGAACAAATTAAGCAAACTAACAGCAGCAAACTATCATTCCATAACTTTTCAAAATTTGTTCAAACAAATTCGTTTGTGATTTTAGTGTTAATGATAATGATGATGATAGTGATGGATGGATGGATGGATGGATGTGATGCATAAATTTGTACTTTTTGTCTCTTTCTCTCTTTCTCTTTCTCTATGGATGATGAGGAATGGTTGGTTGTAGAAATAATATATGAGAATAGAAGTATTGCAAAAAGCTCAGAGAGCTACTAATTCACCGTCAATCAACTCCACACAACATTCAAATCAACAAAACAAAACTGTTTTTTTGTATTGGTCTATAAGAAGAAGAAAAAACTGCGTTATTTTCTTGATGGAATGTTTTCTTGAAAATTATTTAAATTTAGTAATTTAATCATTAAAATTATAAAAAAGGAAAAAAAAACAAAGATGAATATTAAAAGATATTATTAAGATTAGTTAAATTGAATAATAGTACCTAACATTATATTTCGGATCACATATTATTCACTAGGGGAATATTTCCGAATATATTTAGCTTCATTTTAATTTTATCATTTTTGCGTTATCATAATTTGACAAAATAAAGAGGAATTAAATTAAGCAATTAAATTTGTGGCTTATTAAGATGAATAGATTGCGCATGGCGCATATATCCGAAGGTAGAAGAATTCTTTTACTTCCCTTTCTAATTCTAAATCACCTAAGTACACAACAAATGCTCTCTCTGCCTCTCTCTCATCATCATCAATAGTTCGTTAAGCTTTAGCTCTCACAAAGAGCTATTCAACCAGTAAGCAAGCTATCTTAAGCTTAAACATTCCGAACACAATTCACCAATAGTTAAATCCTAAATGCATACTGTAAAAAAAGACAGAAAAATATCCTTCCAACCAAAATTTTGAATTATTTTCATTCATTAAACTTTCTCAAATTCTCTCCCTCTTTCCTTCTTCCTTTTCTCTCTCCCTCTTCCTCTGCTGTTCCATCTCTTTAATCAACTACTATTAAAAATGCACTGGTAGAAATAAAAAAACAAGAAAAATTAATGAATTCGATATGTTTTTGTATGAATTAAATAATTTAAACGTATTTGCAAAATATGACTGTTTCGTGATTAATGGAAAAATTAGAATCCTTTCATACAATTTCATATTTTAATATATTTTAATCTTTGATTTCTTAGTTGATCCCTTTTTCATCGCTACTTCATTTAATATATATTGCATCCTTATTAGCTTTTTTCTTTAAAGAGAGCATGAATCATTCTGACGAAATTATTCAAAAAATTGTCAAATATGAATAGTAAGCCAGCTGCGTTGAGATTTGCGACGATCGCTAATTCCTATATTTATATATATATTTCTTCATTCATAATTTCATATTTTAGTTAAATCTCTTCAACAGTTCAGTTTTTACTAAGGAATGTAGTAAGCCTTGGCGATCGTTAGAACCGGAAACAGCTGCAAAAATATGACAGTATGCGGACATTTGCATGAGATTATGATGCATAAATTGCTTAAAATGCATAATATCTGCTATGGAAATGACTATTTTTGAACGTTAAAATTAAAAAAGTAAAAAATGACAATGAAACAATTAATTAAGAGACTTAAAATTTTTAAAAAAAATAGTATTTCTCTGATATTAAAAAAAAATGAATAACAGATTAATGATTTCATTAAAATTATTCTTGGAAATAATCAATGTATATTCTCATGTAACACAGAAAAAAACTCAAATTACTGATTATCATGAAAGTTGTAAAAAATTTCGCAAAATGAAATTTTTTTTCTCAAGAGACAATTAGGCATATTTTGAAATTTTTCAGTTCCTCAAGTGACAGAGATGCTGAATGAATTTTCATGAACTATGACTCGTTGAAAAATAAACATCTGAAAAAATGACCCATTTGAAAACAAACTTTTTGATATTTAAAAGTCTTTGAAATCAATTTCTCTTGAAGACTCCTTTTTTGCTTAATAAGCGAATATTTATGAT
This sequence comes from Acanthocheilonema viteae, assembly GCA_900537255.1. Taxonomy (NCBI): domain Eukaryota; kingdom Metazoa; phylum Nematoda; class Chromadorea; order Rhabditida; family Onchocercidae; genus Acanthocheilonema; species Acanthocheilonema viteae. The sequence goes on along the minus strand of UPTC01000795.1, from coordinate 1,416 downwards.
TGAATGCAAAACAATAACTTATTGTAACTTTCCGAAAGTGCATCATAAAAATTTCACAAGCTTATTTTAATATAAAAAGATAAAGTCTTCTTTGATAAGAATAAAGCTTAACTGTGAAAATGATCCTGACTGGCAGATAAATTACTGATATAGCAAAAAAGTATTTTCTTATCGGAGAGTAAATCGTGTCAAGCAAGGAGGCTCTAATGGTTGATAAGAAAATATCATTTTCGGATAGTACGCCAATAGCCCATCTTTAAGCGTATAAATGTTTGGAGTAGTAAAAATATAACCTTTTTCGATCGGTGTGATTATCATCCAACTGTTCCAACCATTCATTAATCGCCTGGATTTGATCAAAATTGAGCATTGATGGTTCATCACCGGCTACTACTTGTAATATCAGATCCTGAAATGATAAAACTTGAATGATAAATGATGAGAAGAGGATTCTGAAACTGAAAACTAAAATTTTTAGCATTAATCAGATGAAAAATAAACAAGCACATTGAAACTGACTTCATCAATAAAAATAAACATTTTTAAGCAAAATCTCTAAACATTTACAATTTGTCAGGAACGAATTACTTATCAATGAAATGAAACTGAATGCTTTTACAGTTGCAAAAAAAAAACTTGTTTATGAGCATTAATTAACCTTAATTTGTTGATTATCAACAGTGGAAAGGATGTGTGGTTGCTTTGAAATGGCTGCTTTGAGAAGACGTTGCCTGAGATCAGATATACACTGTGAACTCGACGCATCTGTTGACGATCTGAAGTATATACATTTGTTTTTTTTTTTTTGATTTAATCATTAATTACTTGCAAAATTTCATATCTTTTATTTTATAATACTCTATTTCTTGAGTATAAAATTTAGGATCATGAAAATAAAATTTAACCTATATGCGCAATTACAACTTAACAAACTTGTAAGAATCACTTTTAATTTTATTTTTTATTGAATTTAAAATAAAGTATCACATAATTTCCTACAATAATGATGTTAAAATGATGAATAATTCAATTTTTTTTAAATTTCTTAAAAATTTAAACTTCTAAACTTTAAAAATACTTCAGTAATATTTAAAATCGAAATAAATTTTTAGAATCTTTTTTCTAGCTATTTTTCATATTTCTAGTTATTTTGATATGTTTGTTTGTTTTTTGAATTTCAATGATTGCCATCAAAGAGCTATGGAGATTTTCGAATGGTCGATAATTACCGGGAATTTCTCGGAACTTTCACAATACCATTAAGCAGGAAACAGTATAAATGTATTTCTCTTTTTATATGATCATAACAAAGAATTCAATGATTGTATGCTAACGCAAGGATGGAAATGAATGACTGACTGACTGACTGACTGACTGACTGAATGAATGAATGAATGAATGAATGAATGAATGAAT
>UPTC01000794.1:0-26303 GCA_900537255.1 Acanthocheilonema viteae | reverse complement strand
ATTTAGCTTCCATGCTAAAAACACTCGAAAAATAGTTATAACTTTCGGTATATTGTGATTTCTTAAATCTTCATTTGCCATCTAAATTGTTGTATTTATTTTTCAGCGAGAAGTAAACCTTACGATTTGTTACTTATTTGTTATTGATTAGAATATTTGGATAAAATATCTTGATAAATGAGTTGTTGTGATTGAAAATAATAGTCCTTTATGCGATGCACTCTAATATTTAAGTTTTCTTTTTTTCCATTAATGTACTTTTATCCATCGTTCATTTCAAAAAAACGTTAATAATGTATTCTTTATCATATTTCAGTAAATTATAGATTTATCAATTTTATTAAATGATCTAATGATATATATTTATCGACATTGCAATATAATTATAAAAGATGAGGTAATTTTGAAAGATTTCAAAAAAAAGTTTAATATAATGTATTCCTTTAGTAGTAAACATAACTGAAGTTTTTTGAATATTTTTCCTGTAAAATTATTTATTTCTTCTAATTTTTTAATTAAACTTTTCTGTTTGATCGGCAGGCCGGCTTAAATTAATTTCAGAACCTTTATTATTTTATATTCTTATTTTATCATCATTAAAAAACATCAAAATTTTGATAAATGATTTACATAGCAAATTCATAAATAACATATTTTACATAACAAATATTGAAGAGGAAGAAAAGGAAAAAATGAATTAATTATGAAGATACTGTATCGAAATGCTATTTCTATCGATATGAGTACCATCCAATTGTTCTTCAATTTCTGGTAATATACTGAGGAGAACATTTTTGACCGATGTTAAACCAATATTTGGATGTGATGGAAGAAGCAATATGATAGAAAATTCTACGGCAAGATGAGGACCACTGAAAAAAAGAAATGCAAATCAATTATCTATTTGTTATTATTATACAATAGTTTATTTTATAGTATAAATTTATTTCAAATTTTTACCTGTTGAATAAATACCATACGTAAACATTTTCCAGGTGCGGCTGCAAAGGAGATTGTTTAAGTTGACTATGTATCTAAAAATTGATATTATTTTAAATTTTAATCATTATTTCTATCTGTTATTTGATAGAGATAAAAACTTATAAATATCGAACTTAAGCATTAATCGATTAAGTGAATACTGAAACATGCATTTCACATAAGTTAAGCTATGGAAAATACTGACAAAAAATGATTGGAAGAGTGCAAAAGCATGATTAAATTATATTCCTTTCAAATGACCTATCAAAAACAAATAAAACAAAAAAAAAACAATTCTTCTATCCGGAATACATTATCGGATAATACCGCTAATAATATGAAGCAAAACATTTCATAACTATTATTTACAATAATTCTGATATTAATCGTCAAAAACTTCTTTAAAATTAAATAAATTCCAAGGTAGGAATTTTAACATACCGCATTCTGAATCATTTGAGATGCTTTACGATACTCAAAACTATCATGATTTACATAAGCATCATTAGCTTTATTTAATAAATACATTTGGCAGAGAAATGTTCGTTTTTGCAATCGATCTGTTGGATTTGGCAATGTTGTAATGATTGGATTATATGGTGGTAATGGTGTGGGAAAAAAAGGTGGAAAGAAAGGTTGAGTGGTGAAATTAGGTAATGAAGTTGTAGTTTCGAATGGATATGGTCGTACTGTTTTGGATGATGATGATGATGGAAATTTGATAATAATCACTAAAAGGAAGAAATTTTTTTTTTTCGTCTTTTTGCTTTTCGTTCGAATATTTTTTTGATTAAATTATCCTAACTTTTAAAATCGTCAGTTATTGCTACAAAAAAAAAAAAAAAATTCTTGAGTTTTATATGTCATATTTAGATCATTAAATATATTATGTTTCGCAAGTAATCTCACATTTCAATTAGACTTCTAATTCGCTGAATCAGAAAGATAAATCATACCAAGTTTAAATCATAGTTATTAGTTATAATAAATATCATTATTATATTTATTACTATTATAGAAAAATTTAATGGAACAAATGAATCAGCATAATTTAATGCAATTTAACGTAAATAACATTTCGTATTGTTAAAATTTCAAATGTTATTACTTACCATTCATTGCATATGCCGTTATGATAGCAATAATGAATAATAGAAATAGTGATGATACAATAATGAGCGTACATAAAAGCCATTTTCTACTACTATAATAATGAATTAATTAATTGGTTAATATCATTTAACAAATTTATTAAAATATATAAAACACTTACTCCATTTTATATGAATTATGTGAACGGTCCTGCATTAGATATTAACAATTTGCTGATTTTATATATGCAAATGCATGAATGTTATATATTATGAGAGATGATGGAATGTCAATAGGAATTTTTGAGTTGAAAATTCATGATATTTAAATAGAATTGTAATTGATTCTTATATTCACTGCTCACTGATCCATCCAATAACGCATATCATTACTTTTTCTAATTCCAGCATTTCTCTCTCTCTCCACCCTTCCTCTTCTCCCTGTCCTCACCTTCTATTATTATATATCTCTGACAATCACTTTTATTAATTTTAAACTTGATCCACCCTAATGCAGGATTTTTTATGTGTGCAATAACACTGATTTACATAGATATGCTATAAAAAGTAACAAGATTCTGTTTGAAATTATATTCCACTAACAATTAGCAGCGTTATTGAATTTTAAATTAAACCTAACACTTACAAAAATCGATTTAATATAAAATTAAGCCAATAACTCTAGCTAACAAAGTTAATTGACCAAAACCTATCGTTCATAAAGAAAAAATTATAAATTAGCGTTGCTAATCCATGCAATTGTTCTTTAAAAGATAGCTTAGGAAATTAAAAATATCAAATTTTAATTTAGAAATGAATGAGAATTGCTACCTGCTTGTTGCTTCAAATGTCACAGGATGTCCCGATGAGACATTCGCTTTATTGTCGCTCCAATTAGGTGACCATTTTGAATCATTTTCATATCCTACAGTTATTCCATGTTTTGATTTTCGAAAGTCATTTTTTAGATCAGCAGTCAAATTAGATTCTAAAAACGGTATTTTAAATGTATTTAAAAATTCCGTACACCCAATTTTATGCCTCGTCTCTTATCCTTAAATAAATTAATTTAATTTTGTAAAAATTAATACGCAATTTGCAAAGTTAAACTTAATATCATTTTATTATTTATATGAGACCAATTAGTTTGCACTGATTTATTCCAAATTACCTTTATAAAAAATAATTTTTACACTTGTATAGTACAAAAAAAAGTTGGAAAAATACGCATATCAAAAAATGGAAGAAATTTTTTTCTTAAAATTTGAAAACATTGACGTCAAACAATTGAACCTTGTTCGAGATCAGATTCACAGCGTCGTTGAAATTTTCCGGCTAACCCAAACATTACACAAATGATTGGATTTGTTCGCATATGTGATTAGAAAAATGGAAAATTCATATAATTCAAAGCCATCGATGATGTTTCCTTGTTTGGATAATTCGATATTTTCAAAAGATTCTGAAAATTATGAAATAAATGAGTTAATGAATGACAGTCATTTCTGAAGATTTGGAAATATTGAATAATAATTAGTACTGTTTTGCTAATAGTACATAATTTCAGATGAATAACAGTTTGCAGCATTGGAAGCATCGCAATGCAAATGACATTCATTTAGTTTACTTTATAGCAGATGTGGCATTCCATAAATCAGATTTTGTTTGTTAACTCCATCAGTGATATTTTTCAAACAGTTCAAAACTGACCAAATCATATCTCGTTAGTTAGATCATATTTCATCATTTAGATCATCCATCCCCCATTATTTAGATTACTCTCACTATTTTTATCATCTCTCATCATTTAGATCATCTCTCACCAGTTAGTTCAACCTCTTTCTTCATTTTCTTTCCACTGATCCATTTTCCAATCTAAACAGGAAAATGAAAATTATAGTGAAAAAATTATCAGCAATTTCATGCAGTAAATACACTCTCTCCACTTACTGATACGATCATGATCGTACAAATAATCGTATTTGTAATCACTTATTGACTTTATAGATAAAGTTCGAATTAACCAAGCATCCAAAATGAGCCATTTTTTTTTTTTTTGGAGTGCTTCCGATTTCTCCAATATTGGTTCGCCAATATCTGCGATGTAACTGAAATATCCATCATTTATTAACTTGAAATTAATTGAAATTCGAATCTGTTTTTTCTGTCTTATTCATTTCAACAGCCAAAAATTTTTTATAAATTTTGACCAAATAAATATTGTTCAGTTTTTTTTTTCAATTTTATTTGCCTATTTAAAGCTTCATAATGCGGAACATTCATTAAATTTCAGAACTTTATTTGCATAATCTATGGGAGTTTTCGAAAACTTTTGTTGATTAAATTTTAAATTTCATCAAATCGTTTGCATTCCATAATGCATGGATTATTAATGTTATCAAATCTTATAACAATTAATGAATAGCCAATCATTCCATGAGCACATTTACTGCACTGAAATTCATAGATGGAGAAATAATTTGAGACTTAAATCTGTTCGAATTAAGTAACTCTTATCATTGAAGAGTGTCTGCAAGATCCTGACATAGAATCTAGAAAAGTATGTCATCTTCTGTATATGATTAAAATTCAGTTTCGTTAAAGATCAAAAATCACTTCCAGAAAAGAAATTATATTACCAATCAATTCTGATACTTTGATATTAATTCATGACAAAAGCAAAGTGCATTCACTTATCCAATAAATTCATAAAATTTTTTTTCCACAAATTATTTCCGATTTTCCGTCTCTTGATTATTTTAAAGTACCAATAAAAGTTAAAAGCAGTTATCATTAGTGGAGCGCGTTTTTTTTATCATCCAAACATTATGACGATGACAAAGCATAATGATTCAAAATGATAAGAAAATAAATATCTGATGAAAAGAACAAATTATCGCTAAATGATTTAATGTTTTATCCATAACACAAAAATATTTAAATAAAAATAAATCATTGTAACTATTTTCAAAATTAATTAAAGATTAGATTAAGCAAAAATAAATAAAAGAAATTGGCATAATTTAGAATTATGCAATATCAAATAATTAATAATTATGAATGTTGCACTCATTAGAGCACGAAAAATTCAATTTCTGGTTATATGTTAAAGGGAATCGGATCAATAAAAGATATCAATGAATTTAAAAGTTTAAAAAAATATAAGAAAAGTGGACTAATTAGTTATAACAATTAATTAAAATGATGGAAACATAAACACTCTAACATAAGCAAATAAAATTTCAAATCTGTAATGTAATAAAATTTTTTATATGGAATTTGACATTTTCTTATTTTGTCAAAAAATGTTAAATAACATTGAATTATGGTCAAGAATAAATGCGTCAAACTTCGAAAAAATCCAAAAAATTAAAAAACAATCAACATAAACTTTCTTCTTTACAGTAATTTGAAATGAATAATTATTTGCTAATTACTATTAAAAATTTTTTCAACTAAAAATAAACATATGGCTGTGTTTCAGTATTAATGCATAATTCAGGTTTTTTTTTTCAAATAAGCGAATTATCATTAAAAAATTGGCTTCAATTTGATGAGTTAAATTGCACCATTCACCATTATTGTTTGATCGGTTGGGTCATTGCAATGAACCCTTCTTGACCTATGCGATGATCATTTTGTCGGCATCATACTTATTTGTTTGAATCAGCCACTTAAGGCATGGAATTAGTTGTTGAACGATACATTTATCATTGAAGATCCTCGTTACTTTCATGTGAACATGGATCTGCTCAAATTTCTTATAATATTTTTGATAGATTTATTAGAGGCTAATTTTCAACCTTAATTTTGATAAAATTCATACCTAAAAGTGATCAATGTAGAAAGAGTTGTTGTGTATAAGGAGTATAATTTTACCCTCCTCTTTTTCTCCTCCCTTCCCTTCCCATACTTCTTCATCATTCATAGCCTATAATCAAATCATTTCGTAAGAGCAGGCCATACAAGCTAAAACCAGCCAAAGTAATCAGGCCAGCTGCTCGACAACACAGGAAGGGTATGACGATAGATGTTTATGGGGTATAGTTAGAACTTGGAAAAGATGACAACTTAGACCGGATAGTCTACGGAAAAAGAGCTAAGAGGGGAAAGAGGGATACCGTATCCCGAAGTGAGAATAGACAGAGGCAGTAAATCCAATAAAGCTATAATTCATGTTGTCAGCTGAGGTGGTCGTAGTCTGCTGCGCCATTCGTAATTTCGAGAATTGAGTGAAAGGAGGAGGAGAAGGAGAAAGAAGAGTGTAAATAGGCTTGCTTGTAAGACATAGCCCCCTTTTTCTACCTTCCCCGGTATACCCCCTAAACCCCTCAATCCAGCCGTTCACCTCTCCTATTCCTTTGCTGATAATAGCTTTAAGGCCATTTTCTCCTACTTCTGTGTCCATATAGGCCATAAACTTTTACAGGCTTTTGCGGGAGTGCAAAGTAGTGTGTATGTCTATGCATGTGTATAGCACTGTGATCGTGTTCCAAGGAAGAAAACCAAGTTATCCTCATCATCATTCCACTTGTCCCAAAATTTATTTACTGTAATTATATAAAAATCCATCATCATCATTATCATTATTATCATCACCATTCACCATTACCATTATCATCACCATCATCATCACTTCAAATCCTTCATTATTAAATTTGTTTAACGTGACAACAATAGCAGTTTACTCACTATTACCATCATCATCATCATCATCATCATCATTATCGCATCAATCCACCAACACCAACAACCAGATATTACTAGCAGCAAAAAAAGAAGCCGAAAGCTAACGACATTTACAAATTAAATCTGTGGACTCTTGCGAACCACTAACTAAGTAAAGTATAATTCACTAATCTACTCGCCTCCTCCTTTTTAAACGGTATCTTTTTGGTTCGAATGACTAGTGAAGGATTAAGTACCACAACCACTATCCTTAATGGTGCCAGTAGCACCGCTGCTGCTGTTTCCGCTATTACACAGGTACCATTCTTATTTTATTATCATTTAAGACTTATTAAATTTACAATCGTTTCACTTCATTAAGCATTGTATTATTTATACTTAATACATTTATAGCTTAACGATTCTGGATTAATTTACCGGATTAAATCATGAATTTAATCGCCTATTTTTAATTTCAAATCAGCTATTCTAATCTTTTAGCATTATAACGTAAGTCTTGAATACATTCATAATACACTTACTGATAGCAGAGAGAAAAAAAAGGAAATGTAAAACTTAGCTTTAAAAGATTTACTTCATCAAATTACAAACAACCTTATAGGCAGTCCTTCCTTGACCTAATTTCATAAAATAATCTTCACAGTAAAAAGGGTAAAATTAATTTTGATATAAATTGCAGTAATATTACACAGTCCAATGATGGATTAAATGTTCCACCAAATAGGAAAAGTTTTGTGTGCAAAACTTTATCGTGCAATAATAACTTATTGTCTTATAAATTTTGCTTATTTCCAATTAAATTTATTCACCTGAACTTGATAATTAAACAGACTGATAGATTTAAATTGGACAAATTTAACAAAGCTAAAATTTTAAAACAAATATATATATACTGAATTAAATATTCATTGATTTGATCAATTTAAATTTCCAAACAATTAATAAATGAAAGTCATTAGTAAAGCATTCTATAAAAAAAAAAAACGAAAAGAAGCAGAAGCGTTGATTTTTAAAGTCAAACCTGATTTTTGGTAACAATTAATTTTCATGTATGAATAAGCATTGATCAGAAAAAAAAAGCAAATAATAAATAATGTTGGATCGATGTTGAGAGAGAGAGAGAGAGAGGGAGAGAGCTATGCAAGTTGAAATGCCGACAAATGTGATCACTGAATGAATGAATGAATGAAATAAAATGAAATGAAATGAAGTGTTTGGTTATGTGAAAAGCACTTCTTATTACTATCGCAACGACAGCCGGATGCGCTAATTTATCATAATTTGTTTGAGCATTAAGCTTTAAGAGAAAGATGGGAGCCTAATTGTTCAGCGGGCAATATCTTCTTCTTCTCTTTTTCCTTGTTTAGCATATATCCGTGTAGTATTATGTGTTAAACTTCTCTTCATGTTTCTGGTTTTGTTTATTTCTAAAGTAATTATGGAAAATTTAATTTGGCCGTAAACCGTATGAGCCCTCCTTTGTCCATTTCATTTCATTCATTTCTCTCTCTCCTTCATCCGTATCCATCGAAGAGTATGAAATTCAGCGGAATTTTTTTTTTTTTTTGTTGAGAAATTTATGTTTTGCAGTTAAATAATAAGCGTAATAGGTAATAGGGAAAGTTATTGAACAGTAATGTATATATTGAATTTAAAGAAAGTTTGATTTTTTAAAAAAATTTCAATTAACAAAGGTGGTTATTTTTCTTGAATTTTCATTTCTAATATGTGATCAAGTTTTTGCTTTTCTTTTTTTAATAAAAATTTATGCATTAAATATTTACAAGCAATCATTAATATTTTAATCGTTGCAATTTATAACTGTTGTTGGATTAACTGATGAATTGAGAGATTTGAAATAAATGTTATCATGTTAGAAATAAATTAAATAATTTTATATCACGTATACTTTTCGAGCAAGAATGATTAGTTCATCGGAAATGATCATTCTCCAATTTGTTTGGATCATAATTTTCTTGTAATATTTCTTTTCAAACTATTACAAATTGCCTAAAAAATAAAAAATATGATCAAGTTTTTGTTTTCCTTTTTTTTCAATAAATTTATGCTTTCAATATTTACAGAGTAATTTTGGGAGAGCAAAAAATATAATACACTAATATCTAGAAATAATTTCACTAATTATTATTATATTTTTGAAATTCTCTTTTTGCAAATTATATTTGTTTGAAAAATTTATCAATTGATAATTTTTTATTTTCTGCGACAATTATTTATCATTTAATGTAAATTGATCGTGCAAAATATTTATTTTAGAATTTGAAAAAGCAAAAATTTTTGCTATTTTTTACAGCATGCTCTCAACAACTGCAACATACCTTGTTAGTTTGCAGTTTCAGGAGCAATTAAAGAATAAAGATTTAGCGCATGCGCTTACCGATTTCCCGTATTATACACCGCTTGATGCCTCTGTATCCAATAGCCTACGACCGATCGGTGATTCTTCTGGTAAAATCTATAAACGAAATGAATTTTTCAAAAATAATTACCCCTTTTTCTTTTCCTTTTTTTAATTTTCAACTGCTTATTTATTATCATTTTTTTTTCAAATGCTATTTAAATGATTTAAAATTTAAGAGAAAAAATTCAAAATTTTTAGCTCTATCATCTGTCTGCAGTTGACTATGAGTTTTTATTTGATTGAATGGTATTAAGCATTAATTGATAGAGTTAATCCTTATTGTTCATTGGGATGATGCTTTTCAGTGAGCTTAAAACATCTGCCAATTAGAAATAATCTTGCAAAATTTCTCACAGTCTTTTGTAATTGAAGAATAAATTCAATTTAAAATTTTTTATTTGAAAAATTTTCAAAGGCTTAGCAAAAATTCTGTGAAATTTTTGAATCTTATCTTTTTTTTTCTTTTTTAAATTTTAATAATTTTATTTCTAGATGGTGCATTCAAAAAAATTAAAGCAGAAAGCAGTAGTTGCAGTGCAACATCTGTGTTTGCAAGCGCTCTTTCTGGTAGCACACAAATACCTGCCAGGTAGCATTTCTTCTTTCTATTCTTTTTTGACTTTCAAATTTTAATGTTTAAAAGATCTGTCCTGCAAAAGAGCATCGAGAATGAATGTCATCATTTTAGGAATTTTACGAGTTTTGAAATTTTGAATTTCGATAGCAAATCCTTTGATGGAAGAAAAATTGGGATACTTTCATGCATGTCACTTTTTTATTCTAATTCTTATATGTATTTAATTAGGTTGATCTTTGATACTTTAAAATTATTATAAATTAATTTTATGCCGTTTACAGCGTACGAAGACGACATCGCACGACATTTACGCAAGAACAGCTAGCAGAGCTCGACGCCGCATTTCAAAAATCCCACTATCCGGATATTTATGTCCGTGAAGAGCTTGCTAGGATTACAAAGTTAAATGAAGCACGAATTCAGGTGGAAATTTTAGGATCAAAAATTTTTAACCAATAACAACTGAACTTCATTTTAAAAATAATATCAAATTAATAAGAGAAAATAATTTTTTACTTTTAAATTTTGATTCAATAATATTTAACAAACTGAAGAAATTAAGTTAAATAATATTTTAGTTTGTTACAATAAACAAAGAAATTTTATTTAGAAATTGTGAAAAAGAAGGTACTACTTTAGGAGATTTAAAATATCTTTCTCAAATTTCATCAAATATTCTGGAAAGAAGAAAGGAAAAGGGTGAAAAGAAAAAAAAGATCTAATTGTTCTATCCAACAGTACCTTTGGATCAAATTACAATTGAATAAAAATGATATTGGATGCCCATTTGAATGATTGAATATCAAAGCTATTATTTTATTTTTCCGTTTTTGTTAAAATTTCAAAATTTTTAGGAAAGAAATTAACAGCAGATAAATTTACATTATATTATAATCAGTAATAAATATTGTTTTTTCCATATTACATTCCCTTATCTTCTCTATTAATTAAAATATACCCATTGAAAGAAAAAGATTGCATACAAAAAAAAGGTCATTATAGGTCATTATTTGCTATTGACCTGAAATTCTTTCGTAGCCTTTACCAAAAACAGTCAAACATCTGTGTTTGTAATTCTTTTTTTTTTTGTTACTATTATTTACATTTATTTATATAAGCTAGCATCAAGAATGAAGAGAGCTGAGAAAATAGGTAATGAAATGAAGAGAAAAAGAGTTTGAAAAAGGTATGATTTTGGTAGGAGATGAAGAGAAATTAGATGGTTGACATTCTGTACCACTTCAGGCCCATAATTATCAGCTCTTCAGTAAGCTTATTTCATGCAATTAGCTGTAGCAATGAAGCGAACTTATACGCAGCAGGATATCCCAAAACCTTTGCTTCTCTTCAACTCCCGTTATTCTCCCCCGTTTTCCTCTTCCTATCCTCATTTCACCTCTCCTTCCAGACACATAACATCCTCTCTGATCCTTCCACCAAAAACACTACAGGCACTACCGATTACACCATCTGTACATCAAATTTGAATACGGGACTACTTGGCTCTATCTTTTCATGAACAACATTCAACCACTTTTAACTACTGTCTCAATTCATTTTTACCGCATTTATACACATATATCAAATGAGGGGAAACTTATCCGGCAAATATAAATTGCATTTTAGAATTGGAAAAATTTTATATTTGATAAAGATGTATCCTTTAAAATAATTAGTTGATAAAATTTAAATTAACTACAATGAAATTCTTTGATATTAAATAGTTGAATAAAATTTGAATTAGGTATAGCAGAAAAGAATTCTGAAAAATTTAAATTAAGTGTAGTGAAATTCTTTGATATTACGTAGTTGAATAAAACTTAAATTAAGTATAGTATTCAAATTTACATGTGTTTTTTTCCTTTCTTTAAAATAGCTTGTGTTTCGCATACAGTATGACGGGATTTTTAATCATTAAACTTTCTCATAAATTAAACCAATGAGTATGTGTTTAAGTAACAATGAATTGTATTTCAAATAATGGCGAATTTTAAAGATATTTCTTAACTTTTCTTTTTTTCTCAAATTATATTAATGCACTAAATTAATTTTGTTTTTTGCTCTTTAAATATATTTACTGGTTTTTATTGAGACAAAAAAAGGGAAAAAGGGACAGTTGGTTGTTTAATAAGTAAGTTTTAAAATGTTGAAAATAATATGGCACATATTTCTATCAATTGTATAAATGATAAAAATATATTTATGAAAAATATTTGAGAGAACATGACAGTGTGGAAAAGTTTTTCGATCATTTTCCATTTCCCTTTGGGACTATCTTTTTTTTCCCAATTCTCTTGATCAAGTTATTGGCATTCAATAAATTAAATTATCTTCTTATTTCATTGCAGTTTTCTCTTTTCAGTATAAAATTTTTTCTTTACTTTTTTTCTTCTCCCTGAATTTTTTATTTTCAAATAATTTCAAAATTTAAACAAGAAAAATATTTTAAGCATAAAATTGAATTTAATCAAAACATAAAATTTTTGAAAAATAAAACACTTAGCATACTGTAATTTTTTATCAATGATATTTTTTAATAGTACTGAATTTATCACTTTTAACATTTTATATTTCATCCAAACAATCTGCCATACGATTAAAACTTTAATTCTTTCTATCATTTTATTTGCACATTTATTACTAAAATGTCTAAAATTTCGAAAAATTTTTCAAAATTTACATTTTTTTTTTGAATTAATAATGTATTGTAATTATTGTTGGAGTAAAACTAAACAAAATAAAAAAAAAAGATGGAAAAACTTGATATATTCTATTGGAGACAATTGCAATTTATTTCTTATTCAATAAAATATAAATAACATTGGTTTTGAAAATGAAAAAAAGCTAAAGCTTCGGCATTGAACTTATTCCTTGAGTCTAGTAAGCTATTACCGTAATCCGATTGAAAAGACGATGAACAAAAGCTACACATCACACTTTATATGTATTCTCGTCATTCGTTGAATGCATATTAATTGTGACTCCGCTCCATTCTCTGCTACACAACTGAGCATTTACATTTCCGATCAAACTTTTCATCCTTCTTTCTCTTTCTCTTTCTCTCTCTCTCTCTCTTTCTCTCGTTCTCCCTTTTTCTCTTTTCACTTTTATTCTTCATCAAGAAATGGCATATTCGTTTCAATCAAATGCGCATTATAGTATAGTAAGTGTATGTAAGTAGGGGTAAAGCTCTAAGCAAAAATGTTTTAGTTAAATTCCAAAAGATTTCACTCTCTATCTCTTCTTCTCTCTTCCTCTTTCTCCCTCCCTCTCTCTCTATGAAACGAATGTATGCAAAATTAAATTAACTTCCACTTTTCCTTCTACCAATGAAATTGTAAAGCAATTCCAGGAAGTGTTATGCATGAAGTTCGATTAGAATTTTTAAGTGTGTACTAAATAATAATAAGACAACCACCGATAGATTCATTTATTGAACTAATGATTATCAATTAATCATTTTATCAATATTTAATTCTCATTTATAGATTAAATCAATTTTTTTTGCTATAGGATTTGTAGTACTTTACCAATCGTTAAAATTATTTCATTCATTTGTTTGCTAATTGAAAATAACATTTGACTGATTGATTAATTGATTTTATAACAATTTTATCAATTGTTCTAGAAACCATTTTTTTTTGCTTTTTCAACGATACAAGCCATTTTTACTAATCGGAAAGAAAATAAGAATTAATTCAAGGAATCTCAGATAGAGCTGAACAAAATAGATTTCAATTTCATGAATTTTTCTTAAATTTTATAATACTAAAACGCATTATATGCATACTGTATTTTGCTTATCACAATACTTAACTGTAATTTGCTTACCACGAATAACTTAAATTTATTCAATTTTCACTTATTAATAAAATAATTTGAAAAAAATTTTTCAAATTGAGCAATTCTGATTTAATAAATCATGTAATGATAGAAATAAAATTTGAAAAATGTAATGTATAATAACCAAATCATATAATGCTAGCAATAAAGTTTGAAAAAAATATTTGTCATTTTTATCAGGTTTGGTTTCAAAATAGGCGTGCAAAACATCGTAAACAGGAAAAGCAACTTTCAAAAGCTTTGGTACCACAAACAGTATTTCCATCACAAAGTGCCGCAGGTCAAATCATGCGGACACCAATGTATCCATCAACTGCCTCTATGTCTGCTCGAGCTGCTGCTGATCCGTTCTGGTAAAAAAAAAATTTATATGTAATTTAAAAATGTATATAGCAGTTAATTAAAATTTTTGTTAGAAAAAAGATTAGATTAGAATGCTCAAAATAATAAGATTAAAAAAAGCACAAATGGATTGTGGTGTTAATTTTAAAAAAAAATCAATTAATAATTTATATTATTTCATGTCACTTAATTTATTACTCTTTTGTAGATATGTAATAAATAATTATTATAAGTTAAAGATTAGACTGAAACTTACAAATTTTAAATCAATGTACATTTGTTCCTTTCGTTTTTCTTCCAACCATAAGAAATACTATAACTTATTTCAATAACAATTTGTTAGGGACAATTAATTTTTGCTAATTTAAACAAGCAAAATTGATTATCAATAAACATTGTGCAATTATTGCCAACGTTATTTTTTAATTATTAATTTTGTTTAAATTAATTTCAGGTATCAACCATATCCTGTAGCTCATCCAATGACCTATCCCGCAGCTTCTGCTTATGGAGCTGTATCAGGTGCTCATACTTTTGGTGCACCAATGACTACGTGAGTTTTGCCTTTTTTTTTAATTTAATTATTTAACTATTAAAAAATCAATTTTAACAATAAATAAAAAATTTCTAATCAAAGTTAAAAAAATTTTTTTTTTGTTTGTTCCTTTTTTTTACAAATTTTAGGTCAACAATTAATACATTTAGTACCGATCCAGCTGAAGATTTTTATCAAAAAAGTTTGGCACTACGGGTGAGCTGTCAACCACCAACGACAAATATTCAATATCAAAGCTGAATTATAAATATTAATCAGGCGTAAATTATTCACCAAATAAACATTTTAATTTTTCATATAATGAAGTTCAACAAAATATTTCTTTTTTTTAATTTTCAAAAATGAATGACAAAAATTTAAATAAAAAATTTTTGAATATTATTATCGAAATTTTTTTGAAAAAAAAGGTGCATTTCAATAATTTACTTTGTTGAACATTGCTATTTTATCTTCAGCTATCAAAATTGCTATTTATGCCGGTTTCCTGTGTTGATCTCATGGATAGGTTACATTTTATTTTGTAAATTTTGAAAAGAAAAAATCAATAATTTATTTTTATTTTTTAAATTTTAGCGAAAATAAAAGATTTGAAACAGTTATTTCTTTGCCATTTTATGAACTACAAAATCATCGATTTCCAACATTAACCAAATATAAATTAATTTTTTATGACGGATTTTTAGTGCTCAATAATTCTGTAAAAAAAAAGTATTACATTTTACGAAGTTATTTATGAACAATTTCATTAAATTTATAATATTAAACGTGAAAGAAATAATTTTAGCTTTTTGCACTGCATTTGGATAAAATAAACGGTTACCAAATAATTATAAATTTTAATAAAATGATTTCGAAACAAACAAACAAACAAACAAATAATTAATTTGTTATGATGCTTTCTAAAAAAAAAACTGCAAACTGGTGGTACTTCAATTTAACGGTTAGTTTTACATTCATGAAACGGAATTTGACTGTTCACTTTATTGAATTTACCCGTTCTTTTGTAATTTCACATTTTCAGTTTAATATTTTTGATGCATTTTGATTGAAATTTCATGCTTTGATGTAATTTTTTTCTTTTTTTGTTTTGCTATATGTGAATAATATAACGATGATTACTTCCTATAATGTGATTTGAATATTTAAATAATATACTTAATGCAATTGAGTAAAATTCATTTTTTCATCCATCCAAATATATTTAAAAAAATGTTATCAATAAGAAAGAAAATTAAGCCTTGATAGAATTCTTCCGATATTTTCCATTCAATGATAACAGTCTGTTCAAAATATTGATAATATTATCAAAAACTAAATGCTCTGGAAGAAAGTAAAATGTTTATAAAATGAGAAATGCAAGAAAAAAAGATTATCTACAAAGAAAAAACAATTTTTTTTTAATATTTTGAATGACGAAAAGTAAATTTGAAATAACAATTCTATTCCTTGAGTGTTATGGTAATTCGTTGATAACAAATCATTATTAGTGAAAAAAAGCTACGATTTTTTAATGATTAATAATTAATGTATTTCAATTTAATAATTCTTCTTTCACATTTTCTAATTTAAATTCCTACAATTTAACAAATTCATTCCTTCAAAATTTATTGATTTCTTAGAAGGCTATCACCTCATTGATACTATCAAATAAAGCAAAAAAAAAACTGATTAAATCAAGAATTTATGAAATGAAAAAATTACATGAAATAATTTGACAAATGTATAGCAATCAAGTACCATCATCATCATCATCACCCTTTTTTCTTGGATATTTTTTAAAAAATTTTAACCATATTAAAAATGTGAAAAAGTTTTAACCTTATTATTTCTCAAATTTATATTCTCGAAACCACTTTTTTTTTATTATTCCGATCAAAATACTATTTTCACTCCTTGTTTTTTCTTTCTTTTTCGCATTGTAAAGGAATTTATAAAAGAATAATTGATTCGCCATAATTCTATTCATATCATAACTTTAATCCTTTCTTTTTTATCCTCACTTTAATACTTTTCATTAAACAATTTTAAATAAATACCTAAAAATGTTATGCACATATTATTAATTTATTTTATTCCCAATATTTCGAATTTCGAAAAAAACAAACAAACAAGGAAAAACAAAAATAAAAAAGAAACAATAAATTATAGGAATAAATTTGAAATACTATACATTCGAATAAATTATCGATATTTTATGAATTATATAATCATTTCTTAATTTCACAACGTAATCCACGATATCCCGGCTTACAGATACATCGTGGTTCACCGCGTGATGTTTTTATGCATTCCGCATTATTATAGCATAAATTTAAGCAAATATCTGAAATAAAAAAAAAAATTCAAATCTTTTTTTAATTTTGATATACCGGATTAGAACTATATTTGTTTTACCCGCTAATGTTAATATCAATATTATCTATGCTAGTATAAAAGCGAGTTCATTACGTCTATACGATATATTAGCTAAATTAAATGAATTATTGTAAATTTCACATTAGTCATAAAATTTGGAGAGATTAAATTTTTCTCATTTAACTGCCAATACAATCAACAAAGATAAATCGTTCCCTTAAAGTTTGGTTAACTGAGACCTTATATTGGACGTCGTTATGCATAATTAATAGTTAAATTATTTGTTTTAATTAAATTAATGATTTTGTTTTAATTAAATAAATGATTTTTTTCTATTAATAAATGTAATCTTTTTAATTTTATTTAACTCAGTAAATAACATTTAATAAATGATAGTCAATAAATGATCTTCACGTTTCTCTACCTTTTCTTTCAACTTGTTAGATTATAGTTGAATTATTAAAATATTAAACCAACCGGTACAGGTGAATCCGTTTCCGACAAAACCTGGTTGACATCGACAGCTATATGTTGGCTTATTTTCCTTATCAGGTAAATCAATACATGCCGCTAACCAGTGACAGTTATGCTCACCGCTTGCACATTGATTCGTTGAAACACAAGTTTCTATCGATGTAGCACCTAAAATGAAAATCAGGAAAACTCTAAGCTTAATTAATTTAATTTCATTTTATTTATGTTTGTATTTTAACCTTTTTTAATTTACATATTATTTTCTCAAATAATTTTATTAGTAATGTATTTAAAATTAATTACCAAGAATTCGTGTTGTGGTACCGGATGGACAACGTTTACACGAATTGGAACCAACTTCATCCTGATAATAACCATAGCTACAATTCAAGCATTGCTTAAGATGCCAATTTAAGTAATGTCCTTGTTTACAGCTTGCTGGAATTATTCAATTGAGCAAATTCGGAAAATATTAATGCTATGCTATCAGTAATGTACCTCTGTACAATATATTTGCTAAATTGAATGAATTATTAAAAATTTCATATATGAAAATTTCATATGAAAATACATCAGTGCCGCGAATTGGTCATTTTTTCGATTTAATAATAAACTTTTATTAAAATTTCATGCTAACTAATTCTTTAAATGCAATTATAAATTCAGCGATAAATAAATTTTCGACATTATAGATTAACCAATAATAAAAAAGGAAAATGAAATTTTAAAACAGTAATTAAATAATTAGGACTAACGTAGTTTGCAATACATTTCATTGGTTGAACCAACTGATTCCGTGATATATGCCGGATCACAAGGTCGGCATAATACATCGTTTGGTTCCTTAAAAAATCCACGTTGACACGGTACGCAACTACCGTTAGATGAATGTTCCTCTCCTGCTGGACAATTTTCTAAAAAAAAAAGGAAATTATTTCAAAATATTTTTGTAAACCAAAAATATAATAAATTGTCTAATTGTAATTTGAAAAAAATGATAACGATTAGAATTATCGAAGCATTTATTCTGTAATATTTTTAAATTTTTAACAAATTCCAATAAATATTTCAAACTTAACAATTCAAAATAAACGAATATTCTTTCGGAAAATATTGGATTGAATAAATTAACGTATTTATTGCTAATTTAATTTGCACAATAATTTTTTATAAATTTTGAGAAAAAAGTTTTTTTTCTTTTACCAATACATTGATCAATTGATGTTGAATTGATGCTTAGAGCGACAGTATTTTGTGGACACGGCAAACAGTTTGTTGAGCCTGAATTTGGTTGATAAGCCAAATAACCGCATGATTCACATTTACCGGTTATTTCATTCAGGAAATGGCCAGCGGAACATTCTACTGTAAACTACTAAATAATGTGATAATCATTGATAATTTCAAATATATCAAAGTATTGATGAAAAGAAAAAGTGAAATTAAAATTTTTAATAGTTTCAAAGAATAAAATCAATGCAAACCGAAACATGAGGTAGCATGAATAGATCCGATAGTTAATGTCACATATCCTTGAGGGCATTTATGACATCGTGATCTACCGGATCGATTCTGATAGTAATCTCGAGGACAAAGTTCGCACTTCTTTGATAGAAGACTGTGATAATGGCCAGGTTCGCAGAGTACTATGAATAATATGGATTATGAGATGTTATGAAATTGATAATTATTAATTTTAATAAATATTTGATGCCATACCGGGGAGAGCAACTAATAGGAATAGGGAAATTGTCATCATCGTTATCATTTGTTATCGTTATCATTTGTTATCATTATCATTTGTTAAATTATTTGTTTTAGCTATTGAAATATTATCCATTATATTTCATCTTATTTTCGAACAAAAAAATTAAGTTTAAAATTTTTTACCAAAATCATTTCACCAACATTTTACCAACAAAATCATTCTACAGCATTTTTAATTAAGTGATAAAACGATGTTTTATCACTTAATTAAAAATTGAAAATTATTCTGAGCAAGATAGCTATCATCATTATTATTATATTCAGCTATTATCATTATTATTATATCTAGGTATTATCATTATTATTATATCTAGGTATTATCATTATCATTACGTTATTAATAATCCTTGTAATCGAGTATTATAATAATTACTATTATGATAATTGCTTGCATTATTATTATGCTGGTTATCATCATCATTGTTAGTATAGTCCCTATTGTATAGCAATTTGTTATCAATACTTCATGCTTTATTTACGTTAATATCAATAATCAGTTAAAATATTTAAAGTTATCATCTTGCTTTTCTTTTTTTTACACATAATGATTGCCTCCTTATTACTATAGTGTGATTTGAAAATGTTACATTTATTATGATTCATACTGTCATCAGTGCAAAAATTGCTTCTAAACAATTGATATTGATTAACTGTAATTTGTTGAATGATATTACCGTAAAGTACAATATTGCTAAAACAACCAGTACTATTATCATTGGATAGATAATCACCAAAATGTCTCGGATGTATGCTTCCTCGCATCATAAAAATATTGAACTTATCAGTACTTATAAAGAGCGTTGCATCGAATGATAGCAATTATTAAACAAATCAATGTGATTTTTTTTTTGTATTAAATAATTCTAAACTCTTCTTTTATGATATATAAAATTATTTTCTCATCACAAATTTTAATGATAATTGATGATTGGATACAAAGTAAAATTGAAACATAATTTCAAAGATATGTTCGATACTTTTCCTAAGTATTTTCCTAAGTAATTGCTATTGCTGTTATTTTTTTTCCTCCTTTTTCACCAATTAAAAAATTTATTTTGCAATTTTTCAGGATTATTTTATGCCCGATCGAAATCATGCAATATTAGATTAATATATGCATATCTGTGTTGATTTTATCATTTGAAAAGCTTTGATAAGCAAGTTCAATTCAAGTTTGACGAGTTAGTTCATTTCGAGTTCGATAGTCTGAATGTAAATCAGTTATTAGAATTAGCATGATGGAAGAATTATGATCGAACAAAAAAAAATAATTTTTAAGTTGCAAATTTTTGACTTGTATGATCAACTATTGACATTATCAGTAAACAGTATAATAAATGGTATATTCATTTTAACTTTTTATTAAACTTGATTTTCATTAATTTTAAACCATAAATAAAAGATCTTTGCACCCGTTAATTTTCAAAAATTTAGCTAATTGAGAATCAATTAATCATACCCTTTAACAATTTTTATTTATATTCATTCATAATTGCAAATATCTGTATTGCAAAAAAAATTTTTTTCTTTTTTCAATGCAAGAAATACTTTTAAATAAAATGATAAATAATATTTTGATTTTTAATTTTACTATTACTTTAACTGTTGATGAAATGTAATAGCTGTTAATTATTCTTGTCCATGTTATTACATAATTTGCATAAACAAAAAGAAAAATAAATTAGCATACTGCAGAAATAAAATTATTTGAACTCATGAATCTTAATTAATTTTAAATGAAGTGAATTCTAACAAAAATATTTGCCGGATCCGGTAAATTGTATAATATTCTATTATTAGAATGTATTTGTTGTAATTTGATATATTTCTAATGAAATATACACCATTCAAAACAAATTTATTTTTATCATTTCATCTTCTATCAAAATCTCTTTTGATTACTCTCTTTTATCTCTTTTCTTTTGTTATGATATTGTGCAAATATCATTTGCTAACTAACTAATTAATTAATTATTTGTATCATGATTAACTGATCAAAAAAGTAAGTATGAGTTGTAAGTTAAGTTAGTAAATTATGATTGTTGTTGTTAAAAAAAAAAGTGTATATTGACCGATATTGTTATTCCAAGGCTTTCTTTCGATAGTTTTTATTATTTCATATGCAAAAAAAAAGATTATACAGGTGATAAAAAAAGAAAATAAATTTGATGCAATCAGAATGCTTCTCTTTTTTTCTGTAGAACAGTGCTAAATGTCCTTTTAAAAATCAAATTTAAATTGTTTAAAATTAAATTTTTAAAATTAAGAAACAATAGCAGCAGTTCAATAACAATTTCTCTTTTATTTTTAAAAAGAAATATTAGTAGTCGGATAATGCCTGTTGAACATAACATATTAGTAAATTCCTTTTCGTTATTGTTACATACAAACAATATTACTGAATTAATTGTTAAATATTACCAGTGAATTTGTTAAAATAATTTTATTTTATAAAAAAAAAAACATCAATTTTTTCTCCTTTTTTAGCAAAAATTTTCATTTCCAATTTTGAATTAAACGAAAGGAAAAATCGAAAAGTTTACATTTTATGCAAAATGAAAAAAAAAAAGTGAAGACAAAAAAGGAAAGATTTAGTGTTAAAGAAATAAATGAATGAGTGAATCTGAAAAAAAAATGTCAGTAAAAAATTGATCGCACCGATCATTTATGTAAATTTAGTTAATTTTTTTCCGTTGAATTATTAATATTTTTGCTTTCAATAATAGTGGAAGATTTGATTGGAGTAGTGATAGTGGCAGAATTATGTGAGATGAATGTGGATATGTGTGATGAGGTTGTCAAATCCTGAGATTTAACGGGATTTGATGATGTTTGGGATGATGGTGATGGTAGTGGTGGTGATGTAGTAGCTCGAGAATTACTCGAGAAATCATCCTTACTGCATTTATCCTGATCGATGAGTGTGGAACCCCGATAGCAGAAGAATGCTTCATCAAAGGATAACGTTTGCGATGGTTTTCCAAGTATTTTCAATGCATTCGTATATTGAAAAATGCCACCACGTAGACCAATTTGTACAACTGCATAAACTGTTGATGTCGCATCAACTTTAACATTTCGAATTGGATCTCTAAAAAACAAACAATTAAGAAAAAAAAAAGTTAATTTGTCTAATTTATATTAATGAAATGGAAATGAGTGAATGCTTTGAAATATACTGCTATAAGTTAAAACTTTGAAATATACTGCTATAAGCTGAAAAAGCAAATTGTCATTGCCGCATGCATTTTAATTATTTCAAATTTAATCTGTAAAAAATGTCTTTTTCAAAAGAGAACAAAAATTAATTTGTCTAATTAAATTTTCACATTGCTTTTTGACATAAATAAAATGGGAATGAATGAATGAATGCTTGAAATATATTGCTATAAACTGAAAAGCCATATTAATTTATTTTATCCTATAGACATAATATGCAAAACTTTTTGACAGAAAATTATCACTGAAAATTAATTTTGTTTTTAGTGGTCAATTTCAAAAAAAAAAAAAGGAAAAATTTGCACCCAAAATTGAAAAATGATTGAAAATTGAAATCCGAAAACGATTTGATTTTCTTTTGTTTTGAAATTAACATTACCTTTCTGAAATAAATGTCGCATTAATTCGATAATACTTCGGCCGTACAATTTCGCCGGTCACCTGTACTTTACCGCAATCATTCGTTTTCCTAAAACAATAATATTATCCAATTTTTTGAAAATTGATGACATACAGGGAATGAAATTCATTTAATGCATTTAATGCCTAACTGATTAGATATTTTAAATGAAAATTACTAAACTTCAATAATGAACATTATTTTAATGAATAGACCAAACACAATAAATTTAAATATTTCCCTTTTTTCTTCTATTTTGAAAATTTCATATTTCACTTTTCACATTATAACGCATTCGTTTCATTTATTTCTTACTAATTAGTAATTTAATTTTTGTCCACTTTTTTTAAAATTGGAATCTTTAATTACTGTTTGCATAAAATTATTTTTATAATTGAAAAATTTAATGATTATTGTATGCATGAAAATAAATAAATAAATCGTCGACGAATAATTATAGGTCTACAATATAATATTTTGCATGAATTTTTTTTTCTTTTCTCCTCTTTGCCCCAAAAAGAGAGAAAAGAGGAAGAAAGAGAGGAAGAGAGAGAAAGGATTGTTAAAATTTTATGAACTTTTCCAGCAGTTCGTTTATTTCAAATTGACCAGTTGAATTCTCAAAAATTCTTTCTGAATGATATGCAACGCATTATTTGTTTTTTTTTTCTCTTTTCTTTTTTCTTTCGTTTTAGGGGAAGATTGATCATTGGCAGTTTAACCCTAATTATTGCAAGTCAAATTTTTATATCAAATTAAAATATCTGGTTTTTGGTTTTGTGTTTTTCAAAATTAATGCAAAAAATTAAGGAATGCTGTAAAAAAAAAAAACTATTTTAATCTAAAAGATCCGGGATATATTGAATTTATTACACAGAATATAAGTTTTTTTCTGCAGAGGAATTTTTATTTTCTTGTCAGATAAGGTGGGCAAAAAAAAATGGTTAAGGCTGCAAGAAGGATCCGGTACATATATTTGAAATTCTTAAAAATTCAAAAAATTTAATTAAATTCTAGTCAAATCAACGCTGCCTAATGAATGACATTAATTTGTTGTTGTGAAATGATAGAGATTGTAAATGATTGATGTGAAGTTGCTTCTTAATTAAATGACAAGCATGAAATCAATTCTAACAAATTTCATAACTCAAAATTTGATGAATTTTAACAAAAGTTAAATATTTGCATTTTAACTTCTAATGAAGCTATATGAAGATTAATTCAAAAAAGGCCACACAAAAAATTTATTTAGCTTCTTCTTTTTTTTTAAAAAAAAAAACATGATGAAAATTTGCAAGAAATTAACAATTTGATAAGTTGTAAAATTTTAGATAAAATTAGCACTTTTCCTATTTCTTTTCTTGCAGTTTAAAGTGAAAAAACGTGAATCGTTCAAGTATTTGCAAGCATTTTACAAATCAAATTAATGATCCTAAATGTTTTATATATTTTAAATTAATTTTGCATCAATATAACCAATTACTGGAACTTGAAATAAATCATTTCGTGCTTATTGATTTTATGAATTAGTGAAAAGAAATTTTTTTTCTTGGCAAAATGAAGAAATGATTTGAGTAAATTACAAAACTGACTCATTCTAGAAATATTTTCTCGAATTGGTCAAAAAATTAAACTTCAAAAACACACAGAAGAAAAATATTTATTCGAATATTGAAAGGCTTCGTTAATCGAAATGAATTGACTCATTAAAAAAGTCATTTGATGGGATATTTGAGATAAGAGCGCATTTACAACAAATAATAAATCCATTTAATTGAAATGTAAAAAAAAGAAGACTTTATTTGACGAATTAAAAACTTGCAAATTTCTAAGTGTGAACAAAAAAATATGAATGCAAAAAATTTTTAATTTCAAAAATATTTCAATGAATGATTTATTAATTGGAGAAAATTTATATTCTTCAGGTCATTTGCAAACTCTATACTAGCTGATCATACTGCACATACGTGCCATTAGGTATGATCATTCCGATCTTTTTAAAAATTAAATTAATTGACCAGCTAATTAACTATTAATAATCCTATGTATTGTAGGACAGAAT
Source organism: Acanthocheilonema viteae (assembly GCA_900537255.1). Classification (NCBI taxonomy): domain Eukaryota; kingdom Metazoa; phylum Nematoda; class Chromadorea; order Rhabditida; family Onchocercidae; genus Acanthocheilonema; species Acanthocheilonema viteae. The sequence continues at coordinate 1,525 of UPTC01000794.1, read as the reverse complement.
ATTACATGTATGATTTCTCAGAATATCTTTTCCCTTTTAATTAATGAAAAAAAAATTGGCTCTTAGTAAAAAATTCTGACATTGTGTAGTTTGTTTAGCAAGATAAGAAATTAGACTACCTTGTCCCGTGAAATTTCAAAAACAGTCCATTCCATGGTTAAATATTTAAGACTGGATTTGAAAAATACCATGTTCAATTACTATCTTTTTCATCTCTCCGCTTTCTTTTAATTTTTTCATCGCTTTTTTCAAGTTAACGATTTTTTAAAACTTAAACAAGACATTCCATTAATGGTATAAAATTGCAAATTGGCTGTCGATGTTTTCATTTTCAAATTTAAATGAAGCATTTTTAAGAGGAAGATTTTCTAAAAATCTTCAATACCGAAATTTTGTTTATTTTGTTTCCTGATTTTTTCCCATTTCTATTTTCATCTTTTTCTTTCTCTCTTTCTCAAAATTTTCTTAAGCTTACCTTAATAATACCTTAACTTTAATTATACTAAATGTGCGAGTCATTAAGTGATTTATGTGGTAAAAAAGTTCCCTTCCGTAACATTATTTATTATCATTAAGTGTTTTTGCATTTCCACTTTTTGTTCTTTTGAAAATTTATAAGATCACTAATTCGACTTTTAAAAAATTAAAAAATTATCATACAAAAACTTTTTGATTATAAAAAATTTTCTCAAGCTTATTTATTCTATATCCTATTTCTCTTGAGCAACATTATTTATAGATTTAATTTATTCCTCTTTTTTCGCTCACTTTCTTTCCCTCAATCTCTTCCTCTCTCCCTCTGTCTCTCTCTCTCTCTCTCTATCTTCTCGGTAAGTCGTTAATAATTAACAGCAACATTTACTTACATGAACTGATAACATTGTGTAAAATTATTTAATGCTCAAGAAATTATTCTTTCATCATCTCAGCAACTGTAATTTTGTTCAGGAATGCAGCATAATCAGAAAAATGTAATACTTCAGTGACACTCACTTAAAATACTGTCATAACCGTACAGTAATACCTATTTACAGTATCGCCTTGGCGTACAGTAATGCTTATTTACAGTATTGCCTTACCGCACGGTATATCGACCTATGTTATTATGGTACAGTCGTGCTCGTATAATTAATTACACAGCAGTGCTTATTTAATGATAATTAAATTGATAATTGAATTGCTATTCATTTCAAATATTAAAAAAATTAAAAGAAGAAAGAAAAAAAATTATTTCAAAATTACCATATCTAATGAATAACTGTGTAATTTGGTGAATGAAAATATTTTGATGCATTTTTTTTGAAATCGGACTCACTATTATATATTAACTAATTCGTGCATCACCTTTGTTCAATTTGTCTTTCCCTTCTTTCCCCCCTTTCTCACCTTAATTTTTTATACAAAGAAAAGAAATAAAAAATTACGAAGAATTTCACAAAAATTTAATCGTTAATTGAACAAAAGAATAGCAAAATTGTGCATTGTTAACTTAATGTTATTTATTGATTTATTGTTAAAAACAATA